>JAYJLV010068126.1:0-16149 GCA_036873485.1 Torymus texanus
TTATTTAAATAAATAAAGTAAATTTCGAGAATGTAATTGTGGAGCTAATTAGAATAGCGTTGGAGCAATTTATACAAGCGGCAATCGGTTTAAAATAATCATTATTTACCGAGATACAGCTATTCTTAGATTTTATAAAACCAAATTTGTTTTAATTTTTTTTTTTTTGTGATTTGGAGGGGAGCTAATTAATTCATTAGTACCAACGGATAGAGCTATTTAAATACTATATTTTTTATCAAAATTCATCAAATTTCGTCGGCCGGGGGGGGGGCGACAGTCGCTTCAGAGATAATACCGGGTCAAGGGAATTTTCAGATGCTCTGACGTAAACTGAATTAATTTAGATGCCAATAGAGCGGCGCGTAGTTCCATCCTGGGGTTCGTCATCCGAGCTGCTGGACAAGTAGTAGAAGCCAGATTCTTCAAGGGAGCCAACTTAGTTTTGGCTGAGAGGAGGCTGGACCGAACAAGAGACTCGTTAGAGCTGCGAAAGTATACTGCAGCGGCCATCGCGTCGGCTAGCATCCGCAAATGCATGCAGTTGTATGGAACTCGTTTTCTCCCAACAGGGGATAGAGCCTCAATCTGCTTTATCGATGCCTGTAACTTCAACCATTCCTGGTTCCAAGGTTCGGGGGTTGGCTCGACCCAATCGAGCTTGACCCGTCAGAGATACTGAATGGCTAACTTAGCGACGACAGTGACAGGTGCGATCCATCCGGCGGAGTCAAACATGTGAGCCAATTCCGTCAGTGCCGTTCTCTATGCTAAACGGACTTCGTTACAGTCAAGAGGGAGTACGAATCGAAAACAGTCTTGCACCGGGTCCCAAGCAAGACCTAGTTCGTTGACTGGACCTCCAGTGCAGAAGTTCATAAAAGTGTGGTGCAATCGATCAGCTGGGTTGATCGTGGTTAATAATTAAAGGCTCGAAGTGTAGGAGGTTTGAAAATCCCGCCAGTTCTCTTCAGTGCTCCTGCTGATGTACTTGAGCGTTCCATCTCTAGAGACTTCAATGTTCGACAGCGGTGCTGAAGAAACGAAGTCAATTGCACAAAGGTTGGTATGGGCTTATTGTCGGAGCACTGTTCCTCGAGCTTTTCTTCCCAAGTCCTTCGAGTATCTACAGCTGAAGCGAGGATCACGAACCAGTCGTCCCAGTTTTTTACCGGCCGACCTAGCGTAACAGGTTGACTTCGATGGCTTTCGAGTTCATCGATTAACCTTTGAAGGCTTGTAGTAGACTCGGTTTTCATGGAGGGGAAATGGAGTAGTGTATTTAGTTGAGCCTCCCACGCAGCTGTGTAATTAGAACTGGTGATAGGAAGATGGTCTAGTGCTTGCTTCACTTCTCCTTCAATGTGCGTCTTCAGGTAGTACAACTTCTCCACATCCGTCAGATCTGAGTCACCGTGAATTAGGGATTTGAAAAGGTTCCTGAATGATTCTCAGTTTTCCCTAGCTCCATTGCATTTGGGTAGGGTGATCCGTCGTAGTTTCACCCCTCCATGGCAGCTTATGGACTCCGAAACGGACGGGGATGGAGGTTGAGGTCGTATGTCGTAGAGCCGACCGCGTCCGACAATGTAAGCCTTCTCCCCCCTAGCGTATTGGTCATCAGTGAAGTAGTTTGAGGTTCGAGCATCCTCCACCGCAGCAGTACGATGTGGCTATCCAGAAAATTTGACCAATAGGTTGTCAATAACTCCAAACGACTCGTTATGGGGCCATCAGTCCATTTATCCGCTGGTGTGGTACCGATCTCTTCGGAGAAGCGTTCGAGGATAAGGAGCAAGGCTTGCTTGAAAAGACAGTGGACGCCTCGTCGCGTTCCAGGTCCTGAGCATGCTGCAGTCTGTAGTGCAATTGTGGCGAATGACCATCCCCAATGGTCACACGTCATCCACGAGCGCATGAAGGGGTGACGATCCGATTCCGACCATTCGCACGTGCGGCGTTCGCGGAGGAGAGGATAGGCGTCATGCAAGAGAAAGTGAACGCACAAGGGAAAAATTGTGCAACGAGGGAAGTGTAAACGTCGTCGCTTCGTAGGGCGAGAGAGAGAGGTATAGAGAGAGAGAGAGGGGGAGAGAGAAAAAGAGATAGAGAAAGAGAGAGAAAGAGAAGGATAATGGGTATATGTACGCCGTAAGCCAACGCGCTCCGGCCACCGCCGGCGATCACGAGCGAGAGAACAAGCGGGAGCAAGAAGGCGCCGTCGAGAGAGAGAGAGAGAGAGAGAGAGAGAGAGAGAGAGAGAGAATGTGTGTGTGTACATCGTAAGCCAATGCGCAGCGCCCGCTGACCACGAGCAAGAGAACAGGCGTGAGCAAGAAGGCGACGGCGACGTCCTGCGTGCAAGAGAGAAAGAGAGAGTACGCATGAGGTAGGGGATAGAAGGAATCGTGGACGTCCGAAGCCCACGCGTGCCGCATGCCGACCGCCATCAGCGAATGTGCCTTTTTGACATGCCCGATGTCGAGAGAGACCTGCGCGTCCTCTGCGTGAAAACCATGTGGTTTAGACCAAGGTCAGTGAGCGCGGCCCCGGTGGCCGCCATGACAGTCGCCGCGACATTGGATAGCACGGGCGCGAAGATACGAGCGCCCGACGCCATCCGATACATCTCTTGATAGAGTAGATGCTACAGCATGCAAAACAAAGCGCGTATACTCTCACCTGAGATTCAGACTCTTTATTTTCAGGTTAGCCGAATCGACGGCAAACCGATCAATGTCCCGAAGTCAGACCGTGGTAGCTCAGTGATTCTCTGTGTTGCTGTATTCTCCGGCTGCTCCTCGACTATCCGGCTCGAAGGACCAATGGTTAGAATTATAGATCTCTTTATTGAACAAAAATACAGACTGAAATGATACAAGTGAAAATATATAAGTTTTTATTAGATAGTGAGTCTTGGTGCTGGCTTTCTTGGTCTGCTAGCTGGGAGCGCTCAGGCGAGAATGAACTGCCCCGCGGGTCGACAAGCCTCTGGTTGGGCTCGCGAGGAAGCGCTGATGTCACTTAACTAAGAGCCTGCCTTCAATTATTCTCAACAACTGTAATTTATAAGTATGACTGTAATTTGTAAGTATATGATTGGATAAACTTATGTACTAGATGAATGCCTCAGTTCTAGTTTAATTATAGTTTTAGAATTTTCGACTGATTTTCTTTGTTAATATTGTGTATTTATTATTGTATTCGCCACTGTGACTATACTGATTTACTGTTTTCAGCCTTTTCGTATAACCGAGACGGTGATCTCACTCTGCGACCGTGATATCATCTTTTATTAGTATTTGTTCTATGATATCCTTATTTTCCATTTTAATTTTGACGATTTTATTGTAGATTATTTTGTTTTACATTGCAATTTTGGAGATTTTATTGCATATTATTTTATATTTTGTATACTTCGTGCTCATTACAATGAATAAATATCTATCAATCTATCTACTATGGAATTCTCTTGGCGCCAGAAAAATACTTTAACTTATCCACCCGTAGTTTAAGTCGTTGATTGTATCAGTTGACCTGAAAGAAAAATTTTCCTCGACCCGCAACTGTATAATATATGTTCACTTTGAAGACGGATTCTGAAAAAAAAAAATAAATAAAATCTCGACCCATAATTTTACAATGTAATTTAACACTCTGGCGATCAACCTAAAAGAGAGAAAAATAATTCGATCCATAATTTCACTATTTGTATTTTTATGTTCAAAATTTTTGTGACTATTTATTGTCATGTGCTATATAGAGGAAGAAAGAGGAAAATAAAAGAGAACGATAAAATATATACTGATACTTAATTTGCTCCTCTATGAGTCGCACATAAAATTCGCTCTGAAAAGAAAATTCACCTCGACTCACTTCTCTTTTCCAAGTACTTACTGTACTTAGCTTCCTCGACCCTTATCGCTTTCTTGCGCTTACGTCTCGAACTAAAATAACTTTGCATAAAATAGTCGACCATCATCTTTCCTCACATAGACGTTTTCCTCGAGCCTTCAGCGGATATGGTTTTCCAGTTCGCATGTGGATAGTTGGGCGCCATTTGTAACATAATGTTTAGTCATACCATCCCTAAGGGACAGTCTTGCCGATGTGAATCTCTTCACCAATCACCTAGTTACTGAATCTCTCCCCACCCGCTATTTGAATCTCAGCTCTCTGAATGGGTTCTAACGAATTGTATAAGCCGAGCGCTGGCTCCGATACGATAACCCTTCGTTGATGGGGCTCTATATAAGGCAACTAGTTTCCCTAAAATAGGGAGGAGTACGGTAGGTACATACTCGCAAATGATAACGATAATAAATACAAAATAAAGACCAGAAATTTCTATTATCAACAATAACAGTGAAATTCGGTCACCGCAATCTCCCTCCTTGACTGGAAACGGTCAAAAACCTGAAACACCAAAGTTGCACACAAAATGGAGGTCAATGTCAGCTCGATAAATACATAAAAGACTGCGAACAACCTCAACCCTCGACTCAATAGCATTTTCACTCACTCTAGCTGTTGGTTTCTCTTCCTAGTATAACTACTCCGGAAATCCTTCTAGTTCATACTAATTCCTACTACTAGACTTTATTAATTACTAGGTAACTAGCGATGGTGCTGAGTGTATCAGAACAGAACGACTGGTTCTCTTCGCGCGCAGCGTTACTCATTGAGTTTATTCGACACATAACAACGAGGTCGATGTGCGCATCTCTCAAGAGCGAAATTCCTTCCTACACAAACAGCTGACAAATACTCTTGATACTAATAAAGATATTTGGAAGAAAATGCATAACCTCGGCCTCTTGTCTAAGCGAAAAGAGGGAGACCTCCATGGTTTTACGCCGACGCAACTAGACACACACTTTGATGGGGTGTACTTGTCCCCCTTGGAAAATATCGAGGATACAATGCAATTTATACTGCCTGCTAGTAATGCTGGTTTTTCATTTCAACGAGTAGATCTAAGAAAGTTGTACTAGCAATTTCGCATTTCTCCTCGCAGGCAAAGGAGGTGGATGGAGTTCCGCAGAGTATCTCTGACTTTCGTCCTAAAGCGTTGCCCTGCTTCTTATCAAAGTTTCTTGAAAAGATAGCCCATAACTAGATCACGGAGTTTCTAAATAGAAGTCAGTTACGTGACCCCCTCCAGGCTGGATTCCGCAGACACAACAGCACCCAAACAGCTTTGCTTAAACTGACAGATGACATACGCATAGCTACTGATCAAAACAAATGGCACTGTTGTTGCTCTTTGACTTCAGTAAAGCATTTGACATAATGTCTCCGTCGAAGCTCTTGTGAAAGCTAAATAGCTGGGGTTTACCAGGTCAGCTCTCCTGTGGATCAAATCATATTTACAAGGTATACATAGATGATCTGTACAAACAAAAATGGTAACTCTAATTAGATAGAAACCAACCTACGAGGTCTGTCCTGGACCCCCTGCTTTTTTGTCTCTATGTCAATGACATGCGCGACATACTAGATGAAGAGAGGATTCGTAATATTTTCTATGCGGATGACCTTTAGATTTATCTCCATACCACCAAAGATAAGATTCTGGAGGGCATTTCCCGACTGTCAGATGCGGCACAAATACTGTCTACGTGGGCGGGGAATTCCTGTCTACATCTCAATGCGGGCATGACCAAGGCGATAGTTTTCGGTTCTATGGTGAATCTAAATTCTGTCAATTCTATAAACCTGCTAGGTATTGAGGTGGAGACTGAGGTGCTCATCCCATTCAGTTATGAGGTTCGAAGTCACGGTGTTACACTTGATAGTAAGCTAACGTGGAAACCGCATGTTGACCAAGTTACGAAAAAAGTCAACAAGGCCCTGTATAGCCTGCGGTTAATAAGGGCGTATATCACCAAGACACTTCGCAAAAGAGTAATCAAGACCTTAAACCAAGCACATTTACTTAGATTACTGTTCGAGGGTACTACTAGACGCGACTGGCAGACAGAGTCTTAGTCTAGAGCGACTGGACACTGCATGCGTACGATACATCCTGAGGGCTAGAACAGATGCTCTCATTACCCCCTACAGGAGAGATCTGGGTTGGATCCATTCGGACTCTCGCAGGCGATACTTCGAAGCCCTTCTTTTATATAAAATTATACGGTAGCGAGAGTCAAGTTATTTTGCTGCCTTTTTTATTGAGCACAAAGCCAGGCCAACCATGAATCGGGTACCGGATCGTTTCAGGTTAGGGGTATCACTGAGTCACTTATCATCTTATTGTTCATTCAGGAGGGCGGTGCGCCAACAACTATTTGACCTCGATACCTAGTCTTACCGTATGGGCATCAGAAACTACCACCACGGGGACCTTTTTCTTTGAACTCATTTTAAAATACCTTTAATCTAACAACTCTAAGACTGTACAAGTGTACTAACAGATTATAATATTTAAGCGTGATAATGATAGTAATATTGATATTATTTATGTCCAATTGTTTAGATATTTTATTGCTTTATTTATATTTCTGTGCTGTATGGTTTAAGATCCTCGTCCCGCCTCACCTTATCTCTTGCACATAGGTTATTTATTATGTTCTATTTTATTGTATTATAGTGTATTTTATTTTTATACCTTTTATTTTTTGTATTACTTTATCGGATACAAGTAGTTATGTAAAAATGTTTATCTCTCTCGCTCTCTCTCTCTCTCTCTCGCTCTCTCTCTAGCTTCGCCTCTCGCATCACTAGAACTCGCACCTACCTTCCTTTCCTGCAAGCGACCAAACAGGCTGGCGATCGATATATAAGCCGATCCGTAATCATCTTCCGACACCCCACCTGGTGTGTCTAAGGCAGGGTTACCGTCAGCCTTACTGATGAGTCCAGACGGTAACCCAGGACGAAACACTCTACCTTACCGACGCCCCATTCACTCTACTACATCTCTCTCATACATTCTGTTCGCCCCCGGGTTGCAGAGCGTTAGCTCCCCGGGATCGCGACATTGGTCTGGCGCGATCACCGCCTGGCGCAGCTGGGATCCAAAATCCCGTGACGTGCGTCATAGCCGGACTGCCGCCAGCGCCTCCGGCTCAGCCTCTGCGCCATTGGCCCAGGTATCTCCCCTAGAGGCCACCCAATCGCGTGCGCTTGTTATTACGCTTGCTTGCCCGACCACCCGTAATGATATTCTCAAGAAAACGCCTGCTCTGCGAGGAATTAGCTGCCAAACCATCTTTGGCGCTGGGGGTGATGCCAAGCTTTCTGTCACCGCGCTTTAGCTGCGTCTAGTCTACGAACTTCTTAAACGTGCGATCATCATTCCAAAGCGGTTAAACTATGACCGGCCTATCGTTAGAAATCTTGTCGTCTTTATGCGACCGTCCAGAAGTGCTGCGCTCATCCCAATTCATCGTGAATCTGATCTCGATAGCCTGCCTGCGAATTCGGCATGACGCTGCAACACCTCTTCACATGCATACGAGAGTCAAACATGCAATCTTAAATCTTTTGTAGCCGGTCACATCAATGTTAACGGCCTATACCCTACACATTTTGCTCTCCTTGAGGCTAAGGTCGCTGAGTCTTATTTTGACGCAATAGCAATCACGGAAACTAAGCTGGTCTTGGGTGCCAGTGACTCGCAACTTAGCCTCGAGGGATTTATTTATTTTTTTCGTATTGATCGTGACGGTATGGGCGGTAGTGGCGTCAGCATTTACGTTCACTACTGCTACTCTGTTAATACCTTAGCTTGTTCTGAAACTTTGTTCGATAATACTCCAGAGTATCTGATCGTCGAAATAAACACGTCGCTATCGGAACTGCTTTTCGCTGTTGTCTATCGTCGGCCCCATGCTGCTTATCCACTCCAGTTCTTCGACCGCCTCTCCCCCTTCCTTCCGCACTACAATTCCGTCTTCATAAATGGCGACTTCAATATGTATATGGCCGCCCCCCTCTCACCTCCTGCCATCTGTCTACAAAATATCCTTGATCTCCACTCCCATCACCTTGTCCCATCCGATCTACACATCATAAACACCACTGCGACTCGCACACTTGGCTCGACCTTATCATTATCAAGTTCGCCGACACGGTTGCTTCTTATTGTAAATCGCCCGCTCCGTTAATAGCTGGGCACGATTTCATCTCCGCCACACTTGTTTGCGCAAAGCCCGCTCCGTCGTCGAAGACCATCCTCACACGTGGCCTGAAAAAGGTCCGCTTAGATATGCTTCAACAAAGCCTCTCGAGCCACCTCCTGCATTCTCGGCCCCTTCACCTTTTCCAATTCATACCTTTATTGCAACTACGCTCTCCTCTGAATGTAAATTCAACAATGTAGCGCCGCTCCGTCGAGTTATCGTAACCTCGTGCCGTAAGCTGTGGATCACTAAGAACATTGTCGCGTTAATGAAAGCGCGCGATCGTGCATATCGCCTCTCTCGTGCCGCGGGGACGTCTGCGCCCCGAAGCATCTAACGCCCTCGACTCAGCAAAGTACCATCATATTGCCGCTCGCCTCGCGGATGCACCAACTGCCGAGGCAAAATGACCATTGACCATTTCCAATTATTCCTTGAGCTTAAGTCGCTTAATTTTTCCAATGATACTTTGGAGTTGAGGATGCAGGATGGCGCAGACGGGCTGTGTGACGAAAGCTAGGCAGTTTACAGTACAAAACTTTATTACACGAAGAAGTAATTATGTAGCTATTAGTTGGCCACGTGGTGGCTGTATAGAGTTAAGCGAGAAAGATGAGCACGTCTGCTCATGGATGAGTGCGCGGCTCGAGTGAGCGAGCATGGGAGCTCTCTTCCGCTCGTCGTCTTCTTCCTGCCAGTCGCGCGACCGTAGCGCCTGTTTTCTCCTGCGCATCGTTGGTTGCGCAGGAAGCCTCTGTGCTCCCACAATACGATTGAAATGTTGTATGCCTTTTTTACTGATAGATCGCAAGGGGTGGTGGATTTTCATGGCACTCTTTCTCATATACTGCAATCTACTTCGGGTGTTTAGCAAGGTTCTACGCCTAGTCCAATCTTATTTCTCATTTTTGTAAACTCCCGATTGAAAGTATAGTTACATTCACAGGGCATGTTATGTGCCGACGATCTTCAGATATACGTGCAATACAGACCTGATGAAATAAATTCTACTATCAATAAATTAATTGAGGATAGCAATCGTGTTGCGCTCCCAGACTAGGGGTATCGACATACACTATGGAAAAACCAAATCGACACTTGTTGGCTCGGCACAGCAGCTTATGCTCATTAACCGCGAAACTCTATAACCCATTACAATTGAAGGAAATACCATAGAATTAGTAGCATCGGTTCGAAATTTAGGTGTCATTATTAATGTACATCAACATTAGAATTCTCAAGTATCCCAAATCGTATCAAGAGTCAATGGTGTTATACACAAGCTGAGAAATAGAGGTAGCTTACTACTATTTGCCTTGCGTAAAGAGTTAATTCAAGCACTCGCTTTACGTCATTTTGATTATGCCTGCATCGTGTATTGTGACCTTCCTGATTTTCTTAGTTCTAAGCTTCAGAGATTCCAAAATGAGTGCGTTAGGTTTATTTTTAATGTAAAAAAGATGCGAAGTTGAGCACGTATTATAAGAAATTAGGATGGTTATCCATTTTGTATAGGTACAAATATTTTATGGGAATTACTCTCTACCAGTCGCTGACCACATTAAGGCCTAATTATGTTCATGCCCTCTTTCCACCTCCTAATAGTGAGATACGCCGTTCTGCTCGTTGCAAACGGTCATGTTTTGAGCGTCCTTCTTGTACTACCACAACTATGCCAAGGTCGTTTACCATCCAAGCCATGAACCTATGGGATTCAATACCAAGTTGATATCCCCCTCATCAACAAATTTAATCTGTTTACAATAAAATTACTTAATTGGTGAAAAGATAATGATCCGATGCATGTAATGATTTAGGCCTTATGTTACTAATTGTACCTATACCGTATTACGTCATCTTATTAGAGCCAATAATATGGATAGTATTATAAAACTTATATAGTTATTATGTACACATTATTATAAAGCGTATTATATATTTTAAGTTTGAATTGTATCGCTGTCATTAAAGCTTATAGCTTACTAAAGCATAAAGCGTATAGTTTTATTTTAAGTTTGAATTATATCGCTGCTATTAAAGTAATATTTTATAATTATTTGTATTCCTTGCCTTAAGGTCCAAAATAGACCAAGACATAATAAACTATTTTCAATCTCTCTCTCTCTCTCTCTCTCTCTCTCTCTCTCTCTCTCTCTCTCTCTCTCTGCCCGTAAGTGTGGTCATACTCTACATCAGCTTCTGCTTACTAAACCTTATCTAACCGCCCGTCCACTCCTCCGAGTGAGTCTTTTCAGAAAAAGGTACCCCAGGTGGCTCTAAAGCTCCCAGCCCAAAAACTGCAGGCACTGCGCTCCAGTTTTATGAACCGAAGACCTTTTTCTCTAACGAAGCTCAATCAGCACAGTCATCGGAAAACAGCTCTGAGGCTTCGCAGTCATCACCACGGCCTATCATCACCGTCTTCAGTGCACCGTTTCATCACATCGCAGCCCCACCCGCTGAAGTAGCGGCCCTTCTTTGCCCTGTAACGCGCTTTAGCAGACTGTGGAGACTTCGTTGCCGACCGGTGCCTCATCACCGTTCGCATCTGTTCATCACCTACCGATCGCCAATTGAAGGGGACCACCAACGCAAGCGCATCGCCCCCTAGACGACGCGAATCCCCAGTGCATAACTCAACACACACCTGCTCTTTTATAACTGCAATTCATCTTTTCTCGTGAGTCAGAGTTTTTGCCTAAACCCACGGTGCATGTCCGTTCGCACAAAACTGTTTACGCGTTAGTGCTGCTGTACGCTATAGCTTGGCCGACCTGTGTGTCGGTATCCACCTTACTGTGTACTCGCTTCACGTTTCGGGAGGCACCGCCTTACTTTCGTCATTTCCTAGACATGTTTCGGCACTTAGATGCGCGCCACGATACGTCCCTCAGCGAGATCACACGCGTTGTCTCAGAAAATGCCAACGCTATAAAGGGCCTGGTTGTACAAGTAGATGTTCTGGAAGCAAACCAGGCTACGCCCAACACTGAACATAAGGCAGATATTAGTGTTGTCCGCAGTGAAGTCGAGCGAGTGGCTGCTGAGTGTGATATTCTCGCGCAACGGAAAGCACTCGAGGACCCGCGTAAATTGCTCATAAAGGGTATCCCCTCAGTGGTTAACCTCATGCCGCAGCAGGTCTCTAATACTCTCCTGGCAGAATTTTATCGCACCTTTCCCCACTCGTCGTCAGGTGGTGAAACTGGGACCCGTCGCCTGGCGCCACAAGGGAAATTCGGCCGGCCGCTATCGAGCCCGAGCGAAGCTCGGGTCCTCAACCTCCAACAACGCGTCCAGACTCCAACCGTTCACGGTAGCTCGTTATTACCCTTGCCTGCTCAGCCACCAGGGATGACATCCTGACATCCTTAAGCGAACTCTAGGACTGTGCAACATCGACGTTCAGGACATCTTTGGCACAGGAAGCAATGCCAAACTCTCAGTCACCGTACCCGGGTCTGGCCCGATCTACAACCTTCGCAAGCGTGCGATTACCACCTCAAGAACTCTTAATTACGAGCGGTCGGTAGTCAGTAACCTCGTTCGCCCCTGGAAAACCGCTCTTCTCATCCCCATTCACCGTTTGGCGAAATACCTGATCGGAATCTTCAACTCCTCTCTCGTTCAAGGAATTTTACCGAGCTCCTGAAAGTAGGCGCATGTAAAAAGAATGCAACGCTGAAACGGTCTCGGACTTTCGTCCCATAGCGCTGATCTGCTTCCGCTCTAGGATGCTCGAGTAAATCGTCCATGGCCAAATCACGGATTATTTAAATATTAATAATTTATTAGACCCGTTCCAGGCCGGATTCCGTAAGGACCACAGCACTCAGACGGCACTCCTCAAGCTAACTGACGATATACGATTAGACATCGATAATAAGAAACTGACGCTACTGTTACTCTTTGGCTTCAGTAAAGCCTTTGACACCATATCAAGAACTAAACTCCTGCGTAAACTCAGTCGGTTGGGGTTCTCCAGGACAGCACTTCTGTGGATCAAGTCATACCTCCAAGGGCGTACCCAGATGGTCATCTACAACGAAAATGGATACTCTGAATGGTTACAAACGAGCCTGGATGTTCCACAGGGTTCTGTCCTGGGGCCGTTGCTTATCTGTCTTTTCTAATAGAAGCGCAAAGCGCATAGGCCGAGTGAGGCACCCCGAAGCGTAGTAGGTACCCCGACCACTCCGTGAACAGCTGACTCAGCGGGCGCACGGCCGATAACTTACCACCCATGTCGACTGCAATGGTAACACAATAGACATTCCGTATATACTACTAAAAAATTATGCGTTATAATAATGTCAGTTATCGACGATAATTACAAGCATAATAAATAAAGCAGTAAAACGTACTCCAAAAGAAGTTAACGTTAAACTGATATCTTTAAATCAAATGGGGAAACAATTTATATATTACATCTATGCTGTTCACATACGTAGATGACGTTAGTCCTGTGGATAACGTTCTTGGCTACCAACCTTTTTGATTCGAGTTCGAATCTCCTCTACAGTAACTTTTTTTTTATAATATATAAAACAATCTTTGAAAATTGAAAACCATTTATTTGCTTTTTATTTAGGAAGATTATTATAAATTTTGTTCTTAATATTTTTAATAAAATTGATTTTTTTATAATTAATGTTAACTTTATTTAATATATGTATCTTAAATATTCTTTTGATTGTGTTGTTCGAATTATTTATTATTAACATATTCTATTACGAATTTCCACAATTTATATTGTTAACTCATGTGAAAAATAATAATAGACATTAATTTTATTATTAAGAACCCAATATCTACAATTATTATTATACCACAAATTTATAATGTAAGGTTAAAAGATTTTGAATCCAAATATGTATTTAAAATAGCGCGCCTCTGTTTATATCCACAGCGATTGTGCATTGTTTTAACCGTTAATTAGGAATTCGGCTGTCAATCCTAAGTTGCAGCTCGCGGGCAAAGAAGTTTAGTTGATTCGCGTTTAGCATAACCTTTATAGTTAATATTAATATTCGCGAGTATAGAGTTACGTAACTATTTATCCGCGTTTTATACATTTTAATAACGTGGCTATTTTCATTACGGGTTTTACGTATTTTGACCACCGTTTAGCTATAGAAAAGTGAAAATGCCGACTAAGAATGCGTGTGTTTTTAAAAATTGTGTGAGTACAAAAGTGAAAGATCCATCCTTGTGCTTCCACTGACTTCCTGTGAGACTTCTACCCATGTATGTTTTATGTTTTATCTATTTCTTAACGAATTAGTTTATCAGTCAGTAGGTTAATACTCTGATAATAGGCGATAGGTGGTCAAAACGAAATCGGGAATAGTCAATAAACGCTAAATTTAATGTTTCCGCGAAATCTATTAGTTCTATATTTTTTCTTTAATTTCCCGTATTCGCATAAGTATGTAGAAAAATAGATTGAATTTTTTTTACTTGAATTTGTGTATATTATCAAGATCTTAAGCGAAAATAAACGAATTTTCTTTTCGATACTCCTGGGCGAAAAGTTAGTTTTTTTACATGTTTAGTGAAAAATGTGTGTTCACAATCTAATTTTCCACACGTTGTATAAAAAAACTGTACGATACATGTTCAGGAAAGTAGATTCTTGCCCTGCGTACCTTTCCACCCTCGCTTCATTCAAGTGTAAACATATTCTTTTATCTCTTCAACAATTAAAGAAAGAATGGATGTTTTAGATGATTTTATCAAAATCGGTTTCCGCATTTTTTCAACGATAAAATAATTATCAATAATTTTTTTATATTAAATTTAAAGAAATGAAATAACCCTTTCTTTACTTTTTTAAAAGTGGATTCGTTTTTCACTTACTAATGAGGAAAATATTTTTAAAATCCATAAATTAATTTTTTAAAAATTATTTCATCAATTGATTCTAAATTTTTATCACTTATTACACTTACTTGAAGAGATTAGCTTCATTTTAAAAAAAACAGAAATTGCATTTTTATTTCTTAAAACTGCTAAAATTTCAAGATATTAGCTTCAATTATTTTTGAGAAAGAAATTATTTACAAATAGCATTCTTATTCTCACACGATAAAATTTGTTTCATGTCTAAAAAAAACGTGAAAAATTTTATTTATTTATAGAGTAAGAATTTTTTACAAGCAGGTATTTCTAAATGATTTGTTTATTTTTATTGAAATCTTAAAGAAAGCGAAATATAAATATTACCGAACTAGATTTTTAAAAAAATAATAATAATATCAATTATGTACTACTGAAAAAAAGTAGTAAAGAAGGTTAAAAAAACTTAAAAAAATTTTTTTTGAATATGTCTCATGATGCTATCTACTAATGTATTACGTAGTGAAATAAATAAATAAATAAATAAATAAGCTAAGAAAACTATTGGAATTAAAGTTAAAAAACAAGTTAATTTTTTATTCACTTAATATTTTCTTATCGGATTCTTAGTAACTATTAATACCATAGAGATATACTTTTAAATATTTACATTTATAGTTTAAAAGAATGGTTGGATGTTATTTTCAACCAAGAGCTCTGTCAGTTAGCTGAGAGTGTTGAAGGTCTGAAGAAGTTGGAAGAGAAGCGGGTATGTAATCTTCACTTTTTACCATCTGATTTTATACCCTTATCTACTTAAGTACTCTCCTACTTAAGCCTGATACAGTACCGCGATATAGCTTCCATAGTAATACTTTCACCGCAGGTAATAACGTTACAACTTTAAATTAATCAATTCACGTTCGTTCTGATAATTTAACTCCTCATTTAGAAATTAACTTTGAAACCTTTTCCGAACACAGTAATAAGAATGGTGTTGCGCAATCGGAAAATAACGAAAGTTTTTCGCTTAATTTTCCTGTTAATGAAAATCCTTGCAGTGTAAAAATAAATCAAGAAACAATGCCCGAGTCGCGAAATCACGATGATGTCAACGTATTACAACCGAGAAACATGCAAAAATTAAAAGACGCACTCCATTGATGTCCACAACGCTAAACAAATTAAAATTAAAAAATGCTGAATTAATACGGAAAATTAAAAATTTAAAGCAGAAATTAAGTAGATATGAATAAAATAAAGATAAAACTATAAAACGTGATTCTAAACAAGATTTAACTGATAAGATTTCTAAATATCTTGATGGTAAAGTTTTATCTTTTTTTATCATGCAACTGAACCATGATAAACGAAGAAAATGTGAAGAACCGGAAAAACAGTTTGCTTTAAGACTTTATTATAAATCTCCTAAAGCTTATCATTTTTTAAGGGAATTCCATAACTTTGCTTTGCCATCAATTTCATTAATTCGAAAATGGGTCAACGTAATAAATTTAAAATCCGGAAAAAGTGAGCAGCTTTTAAATCAATTAAAAATTAAATTAGAGGGTAAAACGGAGTTTGAAAAGGAAGCGGTTTTGATGTGGGACGAAATGTGCATAAAACCCGGGCTCGAATATAATTTAAAGGAAGATTATATTGAGGGCTATCACGATTTGAGCGATTACGGAGAACGCGAACAGCGAATGGCAAAATCGGTATTAGTATTTATGGTTACCGGATTGACCCATGATTGGAAGTAGCCTTTAATGTTTTTCCCTACAGAAGGTACAGTGCCGGGAGAAACATTGCAAACCATTATCTGCTATGTTTTGCAGATAACAGAAAATGTTGGTTTCAAGATACGGCACATGGTTTGTGTTCAAGGCGCTGCCAATCAAAAAGCAATTTCGATGCTAAAAATTAATAAAGATAAGCCATTTCTTGAGTTCCAAAATCGAAAAGTAACGTTCGGATTTGATGGTCCTCATATAATGAAATGCATTCGTAATAACTTGATTAAAACTCACATTAAAATCGGCGATGAAATAATTTCGTGGAACGCTATTCGTGAATTAAGAGAAACCGAGCGATCTAAAGCATGAAAAGCAGCACCAAAATTAACCGACAGGCATATAAGTCCGAATAATTTTGAAAAAATGAAAGTAAGTTTAGCCACACA
>JAYJLV010068137.1:0-16148 GCA_036873485.1 Torymus texanus
TTTTAGATTATGACGGTGAATTCTAATGTTGAATAATTTTCTTAAAATGTATACCGTATAAAAGCGCTAAGTACACTAAGTATAAGCAATATTTTAATTATTATTTATTAATACAATTTTTAATCATTAACTATACTAACATCACAACACGCGTACACGAAAATTCCTCGAACTAAACTATTGTACACTTAAGCGTCTCCATTTCCACCAATTTTTTCCGCCAAGATCGTGTCAACCAAATCGCACTATACGAACAAACCGCGGAAACTCTCGCTCCACCGCTGTCCCCATTTCCAGAGGAATTAGCAGCGTAAAATATATACGCACATACGACAAGTCACCAACGTTATATACCCTACGGAAACACGCCACCGATCAGCTCAAACCTTTCTCAGTCTCCATCAACCTTACTAAACTCTCGAATTTCTCTGCCACACGCGCTATATATACATACGACGTTATTATAGAAGCTTATAATACGATATAGCGGTGAGCAGCGACGTACACTATATATACTACACGCGCCGCTATCTTATATTCCATCCGGCCACGCGATTTATTACGGTAGCTCGCGAACGCGAACGCGCGCTCCATTTGCCTGCTTCCGTTTTCGCGCCTGTGTACGTGTGTATGTGTATATACATGTGGAGTATAGCAGCAGCAGATTTCAACGCGACCTTTTGTTCGCGCGGGAAGAGAGAAGAGAAGAGAGGAGAGGAGAGAGAGAAAGAGCGACGACTTTGTAGGGCCACTACTCGGAGGAGAGGAGGAGGCGCGGTTGCGCACTTTTCACGACGACGACGAGGGAAATTAGAGCGGTCTAGTTTTTTAGATGTTGTGTATGTGTGTGTGTGTTGGTATGGGTATGAGAGTGTGAATAGGTGTTGGCTTGATGTGCAGAACATGTTTCGTAAAGAAGTTAGTTAACAGCCGCGTGTTATATGAAATATATTTAAATTAATTTCTGAAACATTTTGCTATTGTAAACGCGCAGTGCGTCGTTTCACAAGGTGGCAAGCGTTTTGTAATGAACGATATATTAAATAATATTTTGATGTAATTTTTATGGATGTGGAAGCTCGTAGAATTAATTTTCACTTTCTCGGAGATTTTGAAAACATTGAAAACCGGTTCTTTTTATTCTGTATATCTGATGTTCATTAATAATCAGTTGTAACAGAAAAGAATATAAAATTATTGCTAACAATTTTTTACGTAACATTATCAACCGTAAAAAGTAAAAATCTCGAAAAGAAAAAACAATAACCGCTCCCAACCATAAATTAAACTTTACCACCACGTACCTTTTTTTTTCTTCACACAAACAAAATAATTGCCCAAATCCGGTCTTCACGCGCGCATAACTGTCCCAGCCAATATTTTTTTCCGCGTATTTCGCGCGCGTGCATACACACTTTTCCCTTCTCTTCACAACCACAGCAGCACCTTTCCCGCGTAATTCCATTGTTGTAAACATGCGGCCTCGCGCATGCGCGTGCGACAAACGGCTTTTCGCGGGCCCTTTCCGTGGGTCGAGTAGCGGTGCCTACGCGCTTGCGCGCGCAATCGTCGTCCGTACCGTCGTTATATACGTTCTCCTCGAGACATACACCGTGTATACACATACATACGGTTTTGGTGAAGTAAGAAAGAAAAAAAAAATGACTGAGAAGAGGGGAGAAAAAAAAATCCCTCGCCCAAGGCCTCAATTACTCGGTCTTATACTTTTACGTGCTTGGTAACTGTAAAGCCGTAAAATAAGTTATATTTTTGTTGGGTATATTGAAAAAAAAAGAATTGAGGGATTTTTTTAATAGGCTCGAGTTGTGTGCACTGAGAGCATTGGCTTGTAATTATTTAAATGCTCATGTTTGAGACGCTTGAAGTTTTCTTTGTGAGAGAAACGAGTATAGATGGAAGGATGGTGAGAGGAGTGAAAAAATTAATTTGGATAATGGAATGGAATAGCCTTTGATGGCTAAAGTGTACGCTGTGCAGTTTGAATGCTTAAGTGATTTTTAAGTTTTTGAGAAGTCGATGGAAGAAAGTAGATGCGTAATGACCTTAATGCGATGTTAACAGGTTCTGGTTAAATAAGCGTTTTAACTCACTGCAAGCGAATGTACCGTTGTTAAATTGAAACATGCTAAAATTAATTTAGTGATTTACTGGAAAACATAATTTCATGAAAAATTTTATAAGCTCGGATTATGAAAAACATGGTAAAATTACATTTCATAAAAATTGTTTTTTAAACGCTATATTTTATCTGAAGTATTAAACAGTTTCCGATTCGATACACAGTTATTCTAGACTTAAACCATTCAAATACAAAAAAAACCCAATTTTCAAGCAAAATAAAATGCTGAAAACAAAAATTTTAACCTCATTATTGAACTTTTCCGCGGCAACAACTACAACCAAATTGAAACACCAAATAAAGTCATCACTTATTACGCGATCCATAACACAGTGTAACCATAACGTCACCCAAGCTCTTTCAACAATCCCCTCACTCATCTCCTCTTCACATTCCGGGCAATCACTCATCCCACTGTCCCCCACAATTTTCCACTCGGACTGTACTCGTCCAAAACCATAACACACAATACACGACTCTACTTTACTCGCGTTGCGACAATCGTAACGGTGCAGCAGCAGCCGCAGCAACAGCTCGGACGCGCGCGCGCTTACACAACTTGCTCTCTGTCTTTCTCTCTCAGGCGGTGAAACAAGACGTATACACACACCGCGAAAGATCCTCTTTTACTTTCCGACGCCTTAATGACTTGCATCCTGCGCTCGCGTGCGCCACGCGCGCATCTTAGCCAGCGAAATTCGCAGGCGCAGTGTACTTATATATACACACGTATATACTGCTCAGAGAGAAAGAGATGATTTTCAATTTTCTAATCAAGCTACCCGCGGAAGCACGTTGTGATTTTGTTGCGCTCAAGTGGTTAAACTGTGCGCTGTTGACGTTGGGTGTGCAGTATATATATATATATATATATATATATATATATATATATGTAAGTGTGCCTAGTAATGGCGTTCGCGTTTTTTCTCGCTCTCGATGAGCTGTTGGTCAGTTAAGCGGTGCCGTTGCTGCTGCTGCAAGAGTGAGATTGTCCGAGTGAATGCAAGAGGCTTAAAGTGTTGTTTGCGAAGTTTTGATGAGGTCAAAGGGACGGGATAGGGTTTAATGAGATATACTGTGTTGAGCACTGTGCTTTTCGTGGAAACTATACTGGTACTGCAAGGGTATTATGTGTATTACTGCAGCAAAATAATTTGATTTTTGGAAGTGGAAGAGACAGACAGTCTAGTAATTGAAATTTCAATATTGTGTAAGATAATTTAATTGGACGTGTGTTTTAAGAACTCGAAAAATTTATTGATAAACAAAGTAATTAATTAAGAACATTGTATAAACCTTAAAATGGACGTAATAAAAGTCAGTATGCTGATTTTACGACGATATGAATGTACCTACGTTATATATTTTCTTGAATTTCCCGTACCGACACTCGCTACCACTATTAATAAGGTTATTTAACGTAACAAATGTACAAAACAATCGTTCCACTATACGAAACCCACAAGTTCTTCTACAATTCAATCTCGTTAATTCCAATTGAAAGCTAAACTCCTCGTACATCAAACGTTAATTAATCAACCGCATTAACAACCTACAAAACAGTGATCAGCCGATATATAGTTCTTTCTTTCTCTCAGTTCACCAGCAAACAAGCCTCGCGCAAGTCCATCGAAGCGAAAATAAGACACGAGAAAAAATGTATCATTAAAAGCCAATATATCTCTCCATTCAAATCTATTACAAGCGATAAAAGCTCGCTAATACTTCTCGTGGTACACGAGCCAAGCGCGAACTCTCGGGTAATTTACCCGAGTATACAAACAAACTTTCTCGCGAGCTCGCACATCAAACGGAACCGAACTTCTATATATATAGACACTCACGTTGAGTTTTCTATTCCCGAAATAATTACATCTCGCGCTCGTCAAATGTACAGCAAAAATCGAGCGAGAGAAAGTGACATGCCGTATGGGAGCTATATAATCCGAGAAAGGGTAAAAAGATGCGACGATGGCGGCATAGGAACGCGCCGCCGATCTATCGATATATTCTGACGTCTGCGAGAGGAGAGTCATCTCTTTCCTTTCTCCCTTTCAGCTCATTTCCGATTGCACGTCGAGGAGGGAAAGAGAGGAGAGTTCTACTGATATCCAGGTTCGATCGGCCTGACGCAGACGGTTATATTGATGTCGGTTGCTGAGAGCAAAAAGAGAACTAGCCTACGTACTTATATGTTTTATCAAATTGGAACTTTTTTTACTTGAAGATGGAAAATGGTTTCATATTTGAGTGCTACTAATGAAGTAAGGTTGATATGAATATTTGTTTGGATTGAATTTTTTTTATTAAAAATAATTCATTGCAAAATATTGTAGTAATTTTTCACAAAATAAAAGAACTTGTTCAAAGCAATATTAAAAAAAATCATTATTAAAATTCAAATAGCGTGCTGTACCCAAACATTCTCAATTGCATTTCCACTCGTGACTCTTTTCCATAATTACACCCGGACTTATCAACCTGTAAATCAGCCCATAGGCGTTACCGCGAGTACCGCAAAACTGCAGAGTAGAGAAAAAAAAAATATGCACTGCACTGCGTCGCGCTCGTCATATTCGTCGACGTCGTAGTCGTCGTGAAACTTTCGACGGTATCGGCGTTTCTCGGCCATAATTGCAGTAGCCAACGTCACGCGAGCACGAGTATATACGTATATACATATATACGTATAACATAGAGCAATTAAACAAGCGGTGCACGTGCGCCTTATGCGCGACGTCGAGCGCTTCCGATTTTATTGGATCGTAGTTACCGTACATAATTTTTCCCCTATCGCGCGATCGTTATTGTTTCTTTCTTTCGCAAACGGGCGATGACGGCATATTTTACATTCAAAGTGATATACGTGCAGAAAACGTAAAGCTTTTTGTTCTACAGTGGTGTTTATAAATTTAATTTAAAATATAAGTGTAGCTGTAGATTAAAATTTATAACGTTGTAACCTACCTTCGGCAAAATATTTTTACTACGATGCACTAGATTGGCATTTGAAACGTGTCATAAATGCATTCAAAATAAAAGTATACAAATGAATTTCCGTGTTCACGCAGTGTAAACATTGAAAACACGTTTATACAGTTAAATTAATTTCTCAGCCATAAACCCATACTTTACAGCCATACACCAATAACCGTTAAAAAAAAAATCTTACGTCGCTGAGCATATCTTGCAAACCAGTCGTCGCATAACAAATATCGCCACCCATCTCCCGCAAAAACTCCTTCCCTTATAACGCCAATCTCCCGGCTTTAATCAACGTCCCGTTACTTCCCTCTAAAAAAAAAAAAAAACAACGTCCCCCCTTCTGGAAAATATCTCGATCTCGCGCAAAGATCGACTCAATCGAGCGATTAATTGGGGCTCATTCGGATTTATGTAATCTCGCGACTCTCATCATCATAGCATCGACTTCCTGTACGCGCTGCTGCTGCTACGACTTCCTTTCGTTAAATAAAAGAGAGAAAAAAAGAGTATATAAAGCAGGACTTACCCATCGCCGTCGAGAGTGATGGCAGTGTCAGCGAGGACACGTAGCACAAGGCCTACGGTCGCGCGCTCGTTGCAGTCGATACCGAGGAGGCAGCTTTCCTCCGCGTCTTGACGGCCCTGGCACGACACCACTACGAGGTAGCGCGTCCTGCCTGGATGGACCGACTCCAGCTTCACAGCCTAGAATGAGAAAAAAAATAGAAGTAAGATTAGTCGTGTGAGATATGTACGCCGGCGATGGTATTAATTTTGTATAGGACGATTAAGCAGAGCTTTTTATTTTTATAAAAAGATTGGAGATTGCGTAATGTTTTTACTGATTAAGAAGGTCGACTTGGTTTTGTATCACATTATATAGTGTAACATTTTGCATGGTGGAGTTTAAGTAGCAGGTGCGAGAGATAGCGGAGATATCGCTCGCGCTAATGGAGTTTTGTATCTAGAATGGTGGCTAATAAATAAAGTTATATCGGAGCTGTCGTGTAAGGTAATATTATTAATTTGAAAAATATTTTTAGAGGCAATTAATGTAACTGTAGTTCTGAAATTGCCGTAAGTTTCATTTACATTAAACCGGACGTAAAGATTACGCGATGTCCTGTATTATTATTTATTAGATAAAATAATATTACACAAGCAACATCATATACTATATCAATAATTATATTCTCAAACCTATATCACAACGACAAAAAAAGAACGAATCATCGTTGAAACCCAACATTCAATCAACTCATTAATACAGACATCTTGCTATGACCTCCAATCTCAACAACGAACAGCCATGATGCGTCTCAGCAGCCGCGGCTATTAAAACGCAAATCGCACGCCACTCTCCGCTATCTTCATACACCATAGCAGCATCATCCGCAACCTATACTACTACTACTACTGCTGCGCACTCACATAACATCCTACTAATGAAATCGCGCGCTATACTCACCGGTGAACCTTATCAGCACACACGGAGTAGCTGTGTACGCGACTACCGAACTCTCATCGCTCGCGCGCCAACGGTACACACACACATACACACAACACAAACTTCTCCGTTCCCGCTAACGACGTCGTTACACCAGCCTCCGGTCAAACAGAGACGGGACTAAATTTACCTTAAGGGTTTCTCTCATCCCTCCCCCCCTTCCTCTCTACCTTAGCTATACTCTCTTCCTCTTCCCGCAATCGTCATAAATCAGTCAAAGGCAGGAGAGGCAGGAGCTACTTGGATCGGCCGGTAAATCAAGATTCAAATCGGCTCTGCGGTCGACGATTCCACCGCAACTCTCAAAGGCTACCGCATATACGCGCGCGCGCGCGGAAGTGAAGCGCACAAGTTTTCGTCTTTACTTTTTATTTTTTATTTTTTTGTTGTTGTTGTTGGGTTGAGGAAGACGGGAGCGTGTATGCACATACGCGTGCACGAGCCGATCTTCTGGATTTATGCGCGCATACGCGGCGCGAATCGCATTATCGTCGGAGCTTCCTCAAGTGGTGGTTATTACGGAGCATATACATGCATGTGTGTGTGTGGAGATATGATGAATGTTTGTTTTGTATGCGTATGTGTGTATATGTGTGTGAGGAAGAAGGAGTATAAGGATAGGTGGATGGAATGCGACGGTTTTTGAGGTGGAGATAAGATGGGAAAGAAAATGCCAGAGTTGACTTTTTGTGCGAGTTTAAATTTTTTTTTTAATAGACGAGGAAGCAGCCTCGGTCGTATGTTTACCAATTTCATGGACGCGAGAATGTATTTAAATTTTATGCATCACAGCCGGGATATTATTAGATTAGTGATCATATGTTACGTGCTATCCGAGAACCGTTGGAAAATATTAAGAATTTAAATTGCAAAACGTTGAAAAAAAAAAATTAAATTAGGTAATTCAAAAGGTTCGAACGATATTGTTCTTTACGCAATTTCATCGTGGAATTTATTAAACGTAAATAATTTTGAGATACGATTCGAAAACTTGCAAAGCAACTTGAGCGCACAAAATTGGTAGCTTAAAATGGATTTAGTAGAAAGTGCCGGGTATGGTAAGACAGATTTCTACAGCTGTACTAGAACTATTAATGCTGTAACAGAGTTACTATCCAAATGACATCGATTAACTTTAAAAAAAAAAATTTTATCAAATATACAATCTATTTTTACTCTTATTTCACCATTTTACTTTACACGCATAAAATCGCATATATATATATATATATATATATATATATTCAACACAAAGGCGTGTGCAATCAATCAATGCGATACAGTTAAATGTACTGCATCCCCTCGCCCCAGCAACTATACGTCTCTCCAAGATAAACGCTCCAAATAACAGACCCAATTGATAAAAACCACACGCGCGTTCACTATACACCCAACAATAACAATACTTCGATCGGGTATAGTGCACTCGCCGCAGCTGCCGGCAATTAGCCGCAAGCGCTCGCGAGCTATCAAGTGCATTGACCGGTTTCGCGCGCTCGTGATCGCCTTCTATATATCCATACAGTCTATAAACACACATACACACATATACACTGCAATAGCAGCTATACACACGACTTAAGGAGAACAAGTCGAGAGAAGCGAAATGATATATCTCACGCTCGAAGCGGCTACTGCGCGTGTATTACGTACGGAAGTGCTCGATCTCGCGTTCGAGAGCGGGAAATATTCGACGGTTTCCTTTACCCTTGTTCTCTCTCTCACACACACACACATATATATATACGTCTCGTCGTCGTCGTCGTTGTCGTTGCTGGTTATGAGTGTAAATCACGAGAGAGCTTTTCCGGCAGTTTTTACTGCTTTAATCAATGCGTACGCACGCGTGTGCAATAGTGTGGGAAAAATACTGTCGCGCAAAGCACTATGCGCGTGAGTGTGTGTTTAACTATATGCAAATGATGAAATAAATGTAGGGCTGTATGCAGTAAGCGAGCGCGTGATCGCAATTACGCGCGACTGATTTAACGAGAGAGTTTGGTATTAGGCTGGTCGAGGAGAATAAATTTTTTTTTTTTTTTTTTTTCAAAGTAGCACAAGAGTCTGATTTTACATGTATACCGGTAGTTCCTCGTTGTGGTTGATAATTAACTGCTCGCGCAAGTTGTTAAGGTGAGACGAAAGATTGTTCTTTTTTTTTTTAATGCAGTGGAAAAAAAAAGTAATTGTTTTTCGCGCTACGTAACGAGGTGGTCGCGTTATCGCGATGCCGATATATATAGGTGTTGCGTGATTGATTTTTAATCGAGACGTTTATGCTTATGTATGTGAGTGTATGTGTGTGTACTAGGAGAACCTGCTTTGTATATTAATTACCAGAGCGATACGAAGAGAGAGCTGATCATTGTATGCAGAGAATTTTTACATGAATATATCGCGTGATTTTTAACAAAGTTTAATATTCAAAATTCGCGTGATCTGTGTGTATATGTATACAGCTAATGCGAAAGAATCGAAAGCCATACATTATGTTAATAAACCTCATTACTTATATGATATTCCACATAAAAAGCGCAGAATCCTCTTTCTCTCCAAACACTATAATCCTCTCTGCAATCCACATACGCCCATTAATATATCTTATCCTCTTTCTCTCCAGCGTACAAAAAACTCCTCCCCTCCTCCTACAATTGAAACTAAAATTTTTCACCAAACCATACCGTACACGCCCTTAATTACACACAGAAGTATATATATATATACGTATATACGTATATACACATATCATACATCCAGAACCTCGCAGCAGCCACAACAAAGCTCAGCTCTCGGAGGGAAATTACGAGCGCGCACGCAACACGTAAATCCCGAGCGACATTGCGCGAGCACACGCAGAGAGATAACATCAGTGTACGTATATATGTATATATATAAACGATGCTGCGTGTGCAAAGACTCGTCATCGAGAAAGTGCACGCTGTAAGAAAGAAACCGAGCCGGAAGAACGAAGCGACTACGGTAGAAGGAGGAGGAGAAGGCGGAGGAGAGTTATACGAGACCGGTCTCTCAAGACCAGTAGTGGACCGGTCTGAGAGGACAAAAAGACACGCGCAAAGAGCGTATATACATATACGTGCAACTATACTGCGCGAGAAGAGGTATAGAGGGATATATATCGATGAGGTTTACTTTCCAGGCGGTAGAGCTTTTTGTCATCACAAGTGTGTGTGTGTGAGAGTCGTCGTCGTCGTTGGCTTATCTAGCGCGTTTGGGTGATCTCCGGGAGAGGAGTGGGTTAATTGGGCTCCCGGGACTGCTTGTTCTTGTGAGGTTGCGCAATGGTTTTGTAATAAGACCGCGCAGGATGTCTGGTTTTTTTTTTTTGGTTATGTGTACGTGTATATGGGTAGTTTTTGTAGCGGCCGTGTGAATCACGAGCGGAGTTTTGCTGCTGACGCATCGTGTAGTGTGAGTGTAGTTTTCTAAGTAGTGTTTTAAAACGCAGATCTATTTTGAAAATTATAAAATAAAGAACGATGGTAATAAAGAATATTAGATGGATGTATAAATTCTTGACACAATTATCGCTAAGATATTTTCTAATTAAAAGATTTACATTATCATATATACCAGACCGTGACTCCCGCACAATGAAACAACTTTTACGATACATAAACCAGAAGAGGTTGGAATCGAAAACTAATTTGAAATGGTAAAAACCACATAATGCATCTATGATCCTCTACATAGCTCTTATTCCTTTACTCTCTTTCACCTCCTCTCGTAGCAACTTAACCGATCGATGGAGCATAAAGATACCACGCCGTCATTAATTAAGGCAAACGGCCGAGAAAAACTTGCGCGCGTCGCATTATCATCCGTATATATATATATATATATATATATATACACACACACACACACACACGCGAGGCCAATAAAAATACCGATAACCGTATTTGTAATAACCAATCATTGGCCGTTAATTTATGGCTCTCGCGAATTCTCGCGCCGGTCACGATACAATCGCTCGTGTGCGCGCGCCACTGTAAGTTATAAAGGAGAGCTGTGTGCGCGCGCGCGCCGATATCGCAAAAACATGCATAAGTGTAACAATGAATGTCGCGATAAATTATTGGCTGCTCCTACTGATAATAAACCGTTCGCCTGGGTGTGTCCAACGCTATTCTTCGAGGGTCGTTCTACAAGTCGTGGCGAGAGAAAGAGAGAAAGAGAGACAGAGAGAAAGAGAGTTGGTGCAACCTTGCGAGTGAACTTTAGCTCTTTATCGAATGTAAACAATATGAGCGTCGATTGCCCGGAAAAATGGATTAGATATATTATACGTAATATATTTTTTTTAAGCGGATATTGACGGTTCTGGGAAGGAGTTTAGATTTGAAAGAGTTGTTTGTTTAAAGAACGATGATAAGCGTCATGTTTTTATGTATGAAAGAATATTTCAAGAGAAGTACTATTGTACAACATATCGATAAGAAATGTTGAATTAAAACTTAAATTATACAAAACCTGTATCTATATTAGCGAAGTTTATTAGTGCTTATACAGAAAGATTATGTCAAATTATTAAAAAGTATTGAATAAAATACATTTCAACATATATAAAATCTCGATTTCTTCATAAACCATGACCGTTAAAATACTTGACTGGCTGAAATTTAAAAAAAAATCTATAAAAGCCGCCGACGGCGATTCGCATTAAAAACTCACAACTCTATACGCCGTTATATAGCAAAAAGTTAATCATCGAATTAAAAGCGACCGAACTTTTACGTACGCGCGGAATTAATAAACCCAGCTGTTACCGCCGCCGCTGCTGCTGCTGCTGCTGTTAGCGCGCCGATCGTTTTCGCCCGATAATCGCATAAAACTCGCGCGATTTTACGCTTGCGGCTCTCGCGAAAACGGCTTGGATAAAAATTTTTTTTTTCACGTAGATTAATAATCGGCCGCTGCTGCTGCCGCCGTAGCAAAGGAAACTTGCGAGAGAAAGAGAGAGAGAGATATTTCATACACGCAGCGATAGCAATCGAGCCGTAATGACGTTTCAGTGCGCGGCGCCTTCGCGGAAAAGCGGATATTATATACACGCGCTGCGCGTAAGCTGCTGATTTTGCGGAATAGGCAAATCGAGATAAAATGTACGCGCACAGGCGCACGAAAAGTTCGCGTAACGAGATGAAAGATCGTAAAACGAGGGTATAGCAGGTATTAGTCATACATATATATCTATATATATATACAGTTTGTGCGCGTTCGGATATAATGTTTATAATTTTATATGCTGGCGATCTAATAGGGAACAAATTACCTGACTGTAGTTAAGTGAAAAGTTGAATTTTTACAAAAAAAATTGATGAAAATGAAAAGCACGTTGATAATACACGCAATATACACTCTGCAATTATATCAATGAAAATAATCGCGCAACCTTAATTATATCATTACGTTACTATATATACCATCATCACTTGCAACTCATCGCGAACTTGATCCAACAAAAATTGTTCTTCGATTTTCCGCGCATCAATCGCGATCTCCCCATTACGTCCACCTAAGCTTCCCGCGATAACTTAATCCCATCCCATAGTATCGCAGCACAAGCGCACAGAGAGAAATTACATACACACACACATACACACTTACACACAATCCAGTGATTCATCGACGAGAAAGTTCTTCTCCTCTTTCTCTTAACGAGGCCGGGGTATACCACTGTGGATTTTACGATCTCCTCGTTGCTGTTCCTCCGCACTCTTATTAAACCTACTACTCCAGTGCACAGAGATTCTTCTTCGATCGTCAAACTTATATATCAGCTCTGCTCGACCACACGCGCGCGAAGAAGAAGAAGAAGAAGCAACCACAGGACGTTGCACTTCCGGTTTAACGACGCTTAACCCTATTAGCCGGCTAATTATCTCGCACACTCGCTCGTAAAACTGGTCGCGTTGCAGCTATAACTACCATTGTTCCGACCCCTAGGGTGTCTTTAACGAATTTCACGCCGATTCGTATAAATATATAGAACACTCGCTACCCCTTTACTTTATGATACAAGTTGTACTGTCACGTGCAGTTGATTTGTCGCTTTATCTATATACATGCGTGTGTGCAGTTTTCTACATAGAGTTTGTTTTGAAGGAATTTATGGTCACATTAGCAGATCAAGATAGAGTACGATCTACTTCAAAGTATAGCTGCTGCTGCTACTTTTTCACCAACTGGTCGCTATATGGTAAAGTCGTTCGCCACTGGCTGCTGCTATAATACGCGCGTAATGTACTTTCCGTGTAACCCGATATCTATATATATAACAGGGCTGCAACACTAGTCTTGATAAAATCTAGGCCGAGGATATTATTTAATTTACATTTTTGCGTGAAAACTCGCACGCTTGCGTGTATGTATATATATAGTACCTGCCGTGCGTGGTGCTACTATTTATTAAGTCACGCCGATAAATCCAATCGCCCTTAATTTATACATATACACATACGCATATATCTATATGTATAAAGAAACTTACGCGTATGATTTTAACGTTTAATAAAGATATCAGAGATAGAGTTTTTCGTTCACCGTTGGGTTGTACATATTGCGACAGAGGCGTAGATCAACATACCGTGTATATCTATATATCGCGTGCTTGCGCGAGAGAAGAAAACAATCCGAGCCCAACACGGGTTGCTATTGATAGTAACTCACTCTTTCCGACGCGCTTTTTGACGTACACCACATCGTTTCTGCACGCCCGCCTGACAGCCCCCTTATTATTTCGTCTCCGAACGCGTAGTATTAGAAGCGCATAGTAAATTACGCGCGCGCGCGCACACACACACTGCTGCTGCCGAGACGCCGATATTATTCGATCTCTCTCTCGTGAGACACGATAATTGAAGAGACGAGAATAATAAAGCTGTTTTGATCTCCAAGCTCTCGTGTAATGTCGCACGCGATGTGTATAATAGAATTTTCTTAAAAATAAGTCGAAAGATAATATTCGAAAATATATGGTTATTGTAATGGTATTAGTTAGGAAGGCGTATAGAGATCGTAAAAATAGATAAGCGAATTAACACTCGTGAGTCATCAATGAAAGTGGATCCGACTGTTATATACACTCTCGTGTATATAACGACCAGCACAGACTCCGAACTCCAATTTCTCCAGCGAGGATCGCATCAACAGCTATAACGGCAAACCGTATTAACCTACAATTTAATTATCCCTCCATCACCTTGCATCGTATACATATATATCTATATCTACACGAAACCCATTCGTATATATACAACTTAAACCATTTGCTACGACTACGACGACGACGATTCGCGTATATACTAAAAGCCTCGATTTCCTCGACCTCGATCCTCGCTCTCGCGTTTTTCGCTCGTTAATATCAAATTAGGCGCCCACACGCGTACTCTTAAAGGTCGCTGGGTTCAGTACATGTATATATACCCGTAAACTGTGCGTATACATCGTGTATAGGTATATATAATTTGGTCTTTGACTTTTTTAGCCCCGCACTGTGAAGTGAGTTTTTCCGGGGCAGTGACGACGACGATGAGGATTTCTCTGGGATTTTGAGGCGCGGCTCGAGAGAGTTGAGGTATGAATATGCAATCGCCGCGTGAATACGCGACAATTAATGCGACTTGCGTGTGTGTATATGTGAGATTTGTACATTGTATCGTGGTATATAAAGTTGTAAAAGCGTTGATTGTAAATAACGTATAGGGAAAGGTTTCGCGAATGGAGTCAAGGATAATGATTATCCTATAGTTTTTGCAAAGTTTTATATGTACGAAGGTTCTCTCTCTCTCTCTCTCTCTCTCTTTCTCTTTCAACTTGACAATGATTGGTGCTGTCTTTACAGCTTCAGTCATAAATTTCACTCGAGCAATGCATTATACCACCAGGATTTTTCATTAACTTCACTGTCTGCAATTATCCCGGAAACTAATGCGATTTTAATCTATAATTAAAACCCGCGCCGCGCGTGGTTTATTGTAATAGCCGGTTTCCCTCGGAGAGACTTTTCCGCCCACCGCGAAATGAATCCAATGAGCGAGAAAGAGACTTGCCTTGTATACCTTTATACTTTCACCTAACCTACTGCCCGGCAACAAAAAGTAAAAGCCAAAGGTAAACATCTAATCGTGTTGCTATAATTCGAACAGAGGCGCCATTCATAACTCTATATCTCATCTATCCTCAGCGCCGACCGTATATATGTATATGGACGATGATAACGACTCGCTAAAAAAAAAAGAAAGAACTAGGCGCGGCTGATATCACCAAGACACAAATGAAAACATCGTCAAGGTCCCTCTCCTAGCAACACTCGTTACGTAAGATGTGTATACTACACACACACACACACATCGTGAGAACTCGACGGCGAATTTCTTCATTGACACGAAGAAGGATTCCCGCAGCGCGGCGGCGTACGTCGTCTTGCTAGCGAGGTGTCGGAGGTCGTGGGAGTGGAGGAGAGAGTGAAAGAGAGAGATTATAAAGGAAACGCGAAAAAGCTGAGAGATGTGGTACGCGCACGCGCGCCATAATGATTGTGGCAGCATCAGGCAACGTATAGTTCGATCATCCAACTGACCTCGATTGTTGCTGTATTTCACTCTTCTGTGCAACCCCTCCGGGGGGATAATTTTCGCGTGTGCGCCAGGTATTAGGATGGAGATTTTTGTTTAAAGTAGAGAAAGAAAAAGAAGTAAAAAAGGAGGAAAGTTTGAGAAGATTGCAGCATACGTTTATTTCGTCAAAGTTATTATTTCTTTTTAGAAAAGAAACATCAGTTTCAAATTGCATTAATTTACATATATGCACGTGGTGATTGTTTTGTTGTGTGCGAGAAAATTCGTTGCTTTGTTATTTTCTGGGAAGAGTTTAGGTAAGTTTTTAATTTTTCAAATGAATAAATGTAAGTGTTTTTTGCGCAAGGTAGGTATTTATATATAAAAGATGGCAGATAAAAACGCTATACCAAATCCGGTATATAGTAATTGCTTCAACTATATATGGAATTCGTGGATTTTAAAATTTATCACGCTCGCGCGATCCAGTTTTATAAAAGGAATTTCTGCTGGTTTTGATTGATTTCTTCCGCGTTAATTATGCAAACATACGTCATAATATCATGATAAATAAAACATATAAAACACTTGAAAATTTAATTACGATAATTTGCTATACACTACTTATATCAGGTTCCTTAACTTTTTGCTTCACCAGGTACTACGATACCAACAAAACGCTATATCATTAACAGAAGAATGCAAAGCAATTGCGAAAAAATGTTTGAAGAAAAAAAGAACAAAGCAACGTGTTGACTGACAGCACGCGAAATCATCCGCAACAATTGCGCGAGACGTGCTCTACTGAAAGAGAAGCATCTCGAAAGAAAGGGAAAATTAAGTAACGAGTCTCGTAGAACGTGTGTGTGTGTGTGTGTGTGTGTGTGTGTGTGTGTGTGTGTGTGTATGTGTATATATATATATATATATATATATA
>JAYJLV010068148.1:0-15000 GCA_036873485.1 Torymus texanus
AGTGCCTGGGTGCGGTAGAAAGGGAAACGAATGTGCGCGGTGGAAGGAGATCCGCTCGTAGCGATTCGTTCGGAACAGCTTCTCCATCACACATAAAGTTGAACTCCGATGCCCGCTTCGGAATTTTGAGTTCAGACGTATTCTGCATACATTTGAGTTTTTCGCTATGGCACCTACAGGCAAATCGAGCGGCAAGGCCGTGAAGAAGGCCGGAAAGGCCGCAAAGAACATCGCGAAGGGAGACAAGAAGAACCGCAAGAAGAGGAGGAGGGAAAGCTATGCTATCTATATCTACAAAGTCCTCAAGCAGGTTCACCCTGACATTGGCGTCTCCAGCAAAGCCATGAGCATCATGAACAGCTTCGTCAACGACATCTTCGAGCGCATCGCCGCCGAATCTTCCCGTCTGGCCTGCTACAGCAAGAAGTCGACCATCACCTCTCGGGAGATCCAGACTGCCGTCAAGCTCTTGCTTCCTGGTGAACTGGCCAAGCACGCCGTCAGTGAAGGCACAAAGGCCGTCACGAAATACACTAACTCCAAGTAAATTGGAGAATTATATTTCCAATCTCTAATAACAATCGGCCCTTTTCAGGGCCACAAAATTATGCAAACGTATAAACAAAACTTTTTAAAAATGTTGGCCGATACAATAATGTTTACCTAATAATTACTATATACTATACGGAGAAAATATAAGTGTAAAAATTATAATAGATTCTTGAAAAAGATAATTGCTTGAAGTAATAAAATATAACTTCTATACTAGTAAATATTGCTTTGATATCAACCTTATATTTTTTTCATTCCGAAAAATAATATTTTGCATCAACAATACGTATACTAAAAGTAAGTAAAAGCTTTTTTTCTCTCGAAAATGTATTTACTTGAAAGAAATGGATATTACCTTGATTATAATTAATACTAAACTATATACAAATATGGAAATTTTAACTTAAATTTTCATAGTTCTTAGTTAAAAAAAATATATTCTTGAATAAAGTAAATATAAACTATAATTAAAAAATGCTCATTAGATTTAAAAAATATTTCTTTAATTTGATACATTGTAATCGCTACTTGAAAAGTCCGACTTTTACTTTGAAATGGTATTTCATTGAACGGAAAAAATATTTGATCAAAAGTCAAAAATATATTTTTTAATTCAGAGAACAATTTTTCGTATTCCAAATATATATAATTTTATTCTAAAGAATTAGAGTTCTTATGCTAGATTACAATTTTGTAAATCTAAAGAATAAGTATTTTCTTATATGTATTTTCTAATATTTGATCAAATATAATAAATACGATACTGTATATAAAAGTGGGAATACCAACTTAAATTTTTATTGTTCTAAGATAAAAAAAATATTTCTTTGGTTTGATGTATTATAATATTAACTTAAAAAATTCAATTTTTATTTTGAAATGATATTTCATTGAACAAAAAAAATATCTTTTTAAGAATTGAATATATTCTCTAGAATATGATGAAATATAAAAAATACATTTTTGAGCTCGAAGAATAATTTCTTATTTTAAATATATACAACTTTGTTTAAAAGAATTTGAACTCCATCAATATATCAATATACAAAAGCGGAAATTCCAACATAAACTTTTATTGTTCTAAGATAAAAACATATTTTCTTGTATAAAGTATAAATAGATTATTCTTACTGATCTTCGGTTATACTTACAAATTCAGATTAAGAAATTTGAATTAAAAAAATTCTTTTTGCGTCGCGCTGATTTAAATTAAAAAATATGTTTTGCTTCGATCTATTGTAATTTCCATTTGGAAAATTCAATTATGACTGTGAAATAATATATTTACGTCCTCCAAGTGAGTTCGTCTCTCGAAAAGTCTTACAATTTCCGAAGATGTTAGATTTAAAAAAATATTTGTATCACTATATTCAGGAAAATGGACTTTTTATTTCTATAATATCAGTTTACTAAAATCAAGGCGTGTATATTCGTACTGAAATATTGTTTCATTGACTAGTTTGTAATGAGTATCTTTTTATATTATTGAATCAATTTGTAATTTTTTTAAGATCAGTAAATGATTTGCTTAATTTTAGTACGTATTCATTTTTAGTGGAGTAACTAATTTTGTACAAATGGATCTCTTGTTTCTAAGATAGCCGTTTACTTAAGTGAAACCCCGCATACTAGTATTAAAATTTTATTTCATTGACTTTTGGTTAATAATATGTACATTTTTGTATTATCGAATCAAATTATTGTTCGTTTGAAGCAAGTCAAGAATGCCTTTAATTTCAGTAAATATTGTTTATAATGGGATTACTAAATTTAAGAAAATTAAGTTTTTGGTTTTGTAAATATGAGATTTCTTAACTTAGAAGTTTTGCATTTAAATTAAGATTTCATTTCTTTGATGTAAATCAGTATATATTTTAAAATATTTCATTTTGAAACAAAATATTATTTACTGAGATTTAGTGAATGATTTCTTTAATATACAGAAATATTCTTTTGTCTGCGTCATTCAAATTAAAAAAAAATTAATTTTTTGTATTTAAGATAGTTTTTTGCTTAATTTAAAAGTTGTTTATTAGAACTGAAAATTCATTAACTTGTTTTTAGAAAACTGTAGTTTAAGAAAATTAGCTTTCTTACTTTAAGGAAATATTTCTTACATCAAATATTGGCATTTTAGGTTAGTTACTTTAATTTTAAAAATTCGATTTCTAGTAAATCCATTTTTTTTAATTAAGTAATTTTTTTTCAGTGTGATCAATTATTCACTTACGGATAAACTTCCCTTGCCCGTGACAGTTTACAGCAGCTGACTGTCTCATTTTGCCCCGCGCGTTTCCTTTATGCTAGCGCCTTCTGCCGTAGGCTTGCTTATACACTATCCGGTATATCTATATAGACATTGCTATCGCTACGCAAGCTCTGCCGGAAGGAACTTTAGTTGCCAACAAAGTGCCAGGCAGCTATAGTATCCCCACTCGGCGTCCAACTTCCCCTCTCGCCGGCTGAGCACTGAGCATTGCTGTATATGTATATATAGATATGTATGTAAAAGTGTGATTTTCTTTCGGCGTAATAAAGTGAAAGGTGACATGAACTCTAAAAATATTTATTCAATTAAATTATTAAATGAATAAAGTATATATAACTTGTTTACAAAAAAAAAGTTTTAAAACTGGAATTTTTTCAATAAATTATAGGACATATATCCCAGTGAAAGATTCTTATAGCGAATGTCAAAAATGTAATAATTATTCATCAAATTTGACTAAGTTTTAATTAATTTTCGGATCCTTACAAATTAATTATCAAAACGTGTAATCATTTAAACTACATACCGGCTAAGAAATACAATGTATAGTAAAGTTGCCTTGAAAATAAATACGCTCTTGTGTAATTAAACCTACAGCCACGATACTTCTATAATTATACTAAAAACGCCTTGCGTTTCGTAAACAAAATATCCATACGTTTAACAATTAAAATTTTAACAAAACTACTTCACCTCCTCGAAAAACCACACAAACTCAACACGCGGCAAACCTCTTCAGCATTGCACTCGAGGTCGATTTTCCATATATACAAACCGCATTTCTCTTGAACGTATCCGCGTGGAAAATTTAACGATACAACCCTGCCGGCGCGCGATAATCCATAAAATATCAGTTTAAGCTCCCTTTTAAAACTTCCCTTCCTCCTTTATCTCTCTACTATGCGTTCTCTCAATATACGCACATATACTCATCCAATTACACTCTCATATATATATATGGACTATTTCATGTCAATTGTGACCGGTCAAAATTTCAAAATCGTTCAAAATTCATTTCATGGTTCAAAACCAGCTTCAGAACACAAATCTAAAATTTTAGAGCAAAATATGCAACCGTTCAAAAGTCAGAATTTTTTGAAAATTTAAAAAGTTTTATTTTTTTGATAAACCTTTAATTTTTATGATTTCTTAACTCAGAAACTTGAAACTTTTTATATAGTACATTATATAGGAAAAATTTGTTATAACTCTATTTAGCATTCGTAAACTTTTTCCCATATAATATACTATATAAAAAGTTTCAATTTTTTGAGTTAAAATATCATAAAAATTGAAGGTTTTTCAAAAAAATAAAAATTTTTAAATTTTAAAAGAATTCTAACTTTTGAACGGTTGCATATTTCGCTCTAAAATTTTAAATTTGTGTTCTCGGACTAGTTTGGAAGCATTAAATAAATTTTCACAATTGACATGAAATGGTCCATATGTATATATACCATTGAAAGTTTATAGCACGTGCTCGAATTTCGCCTGCAGCTCCGCCTATCAGCTTCCGGTCGAGCCAGTTATTTCCTATCGGTCAGGACTTCTTAATCGGCTGGTTTTGTCCGCGTCGATGAGGGGATATATACGCGTTGTATGCGTCCATATACCTCCATATTGCGTAGTTATGGCAATGCGAGGGGATACTTTCGATTTGTACAAAGGTGACGCGCGCTCAGAGTAATGCGGTTAGAGCGAGGTGAGGACGCGCGCGTACTCGAAGGGGGCGAAGTAGTTGGACAGGTTGATTTTATATATAGTAATCGAGGAGATTTGGGGGATTTTGTATTGGCTGTCTTGGAAGTTGGGGAGAGAGTTCGCGTGATTGAAATTAAAATTATAGAATTTGTACGTACAGTAGTTGTGGCAGTTTTTCAATTTATCATTAATATAGCATATATTAATTACTCTGAAAATTATTTTATTATAATTGCTATAAAAAGATATATGTATGAAAATAATTTTAGGACCAATGAGATATGTATTTTTTCGGTATAGAAGTAGGCGAAGAAATAAGACATTTGAAGAAAAAATAATTGAAAGCTCAATAAAAGAAAACAATTTAATTTTCCTTTACCCTGCGCGTTACCTATACACTTTCAATCTCAAGTATAAAACTCTTGTAGGGTATATATAGTGCGCCTCTTAAGAAAAGCCGCTCGTATAAGAGCATCAAGGAAATCATTCGAATAAAGCTGTACCGGAAAGCCATGCGTCCCAATCTCTGACAGTTGTGATGCAGAGTGCACGTCGTGTGTTGTATATACGCGACATGCAATACAGCTCACTTACGTATTTCGCTTTCGTAATGGAGAAGCTATTATGTGTGTGTGTGTGTGTGTGTGTGTATATGGTGCCAGCTCGAGATTGAAAAACAGCTCAACCTTGCAGTGACGTGAAAAAATTTCATTATCGATGAAAATTCGTCGATTCGTCAAAATCAATTAAACCGCGTTCACACAAATCTTACTCTACATATATATACACTGTAACCGTACATATATTATACCTATGTGTGTGTATATATATATATATATATATACACACACACACACTTACGCGCGTGTCAGATCCGCAAAATTAACTGTTTCCCACCGTGCGTCCCACTCGACAGAAGGGTGGTGGGATGGAAAGAAAGCCGAGGAAACTTTTCTTATCAGCGCCTCGTCAAGGGGGAACCGAAAGAACGAGCCGAGAAATTTTTGTCGCCTGCGTGAGGTTCTGCGATTACCCTCGCACCTTCTCTCTCTCTCTCTCTCTCTCTCTCTCTCTCTCGATTTATTGCAAATGCGGCTGAAGGCTAAGCGGAATAAAATCAATACAACCGTATATAGAGGAAGCGATGCAATTAAGAGGCTCGTCGTCTGAAAAATGTGTTTTCGAAGAATACTGTGGAGGGGAAGCCTAAAGTATATACACTCGAAGAGCCAAGGAAATTTCCACTCTTATACCTCCTTTCCTTCGTCCTTTTTTTTATCGACGGAGCGCATGTTTTCTTTCGGCGCGTATATAATGAAAAATCACCCCTTATCGTCAAGCTGCGTCTTTTTCTATGAACTTTATAGGCAAAGGATGTCGAGGATTTTTTTTTACGTCGATTAGGTTTTAAAGAAATTCTGTGTATTGAGAAGGTGGAAAAGGGGATGAGAGTTGAGTGGTTATATTTTTCGAAGGAAGGGGAACTTCGGATCTTAACGAGCTGCGAGTTTAATAGGGATGCTTTTCCTTTTGTGTCCTCCTGCAGGTTAAGCCTGGGATTTACGCTTTCTTTTCGGGGGTATACTTTGAATGTAAGTTATTCGCCGATGTATAGACGGCATTGTATTGGCCCAATCGGTTATAGAAAGATTTGAATAAAGATATTTTTCAGATAAAATGGAAATGAAGAATTTGATCGATTCAGTATTTATATATATATATAGTGTGTAAATATGAAATTAAAATGAAATAAAAATAACGCGTGCATGCGAGATTATCTTGACGAGGGTTCCTTCCCTTTTCGGCTTCAAATATTTTCGAAGTCGACCTTGTGTATGCACTGAGCGGGGGAAAAGGGGACTTCATATGCCAAATAGCGGCAAAGCCGCTGCATCTGCGGAGTTAAGCGAGGTCCTTTCCGAAAGATAAAATGGCGTCTAGGGTATAGGAAAATTCTGTCTCCGAAATTTTGGCGCATAACAAAATACAGGTATATTACCTCTACCAGGGTTGCCACATAGCGTCGGAAAAATATCGGCAGACAGCTGCATCACTCTCCAACCAATCAGAGCAAACAATATACGCGCGCGTTTATGCGTTTACGTATAGACGCATATAACGTCGTATAACGTATATGCTTGGAAAATTTATATGGCCTTTGCCATCAGACTCAATTTTATTAAAAGTCGTGTTCTTGCGTCTCCCGAAATCTCTGACATTAGACGCATGCACAGCATAGAGAATGAAGTAATTGTCACATGCACAAGGAAAAGTTCCTGCAATACCAAATAAAATAATAGTTTTGTCAGCTAGGAACAAAACCGCATATCATATCTAATTCTCCTTTCTGTATATTATGTATCATGGTTATATATACAATCGTATGCGTGTATATATACACACACACACACACACACACACACATGTGCGTATACGCCTCGCTTCTGGATGATAAATTGAACGTCCATGTGGTCGTATGAAAAAGTGTTTGCCGACAAAACCCAGATATTCTCCGCGGCTCGAATGTGAATTATTGCGATTGTGTGCGCGAGCATAAAGCTTATCCGCCATCTGCGCGCGTGGTTTTCGTCAGGACACCGAAAGTATAACATAATTTAATTGGTGAAAATAACTTTCTTATAAACTATATATATATATATATATATAGTTGTATATATAATTATTAAACTAAAGTTTTAAAACATAACCAGACATTCAGACTCTTACCCTGAAGATATTTATTATTTCAATATTCTTACTTACTATTCAAATTATATTCTATATATATATATATACACACACACACACACACACACACACACATCTATTTTTTTATCAACCACGCTCACATATTTTACTCGAACCACTGTACGAAATGTGCGACGCATGTTATACAATTGAAATAATACATATACCGATACGTCTGTCACCGAATTTTCAGCAAAACTGCAGGAATAATTCACCGACCGACAAATGCAAATCACGCCGGCCAGCCGTTTTTCCTATCCCTGACGACCGGTACTCTCTCTCTCTCTCTCTCTCTCTCTCTCTCTATATACACACACACACACACACACACACACACACACTACATAACGTACTACTACAGCACAGCGATCGCTCGCTCGCGCGTTTTAGGTGGCTTCCCGGAAGGCACAGCGCGCCGGGGATCTTCTCGGAAGACGCCGCTGCTGCTGCTGTGCCTTCGTCGTCGTCGTCGTCGCTGCAGCAGCATCAGCAACGCGGCATTTAAATCGCGCGCGTTAGGTGATAAAGCGAATGTGTGTGTGTGTGTATGTCTATGTATATATGTATGTATGTACGTGGGTATGGGTATAAGTGCGATGTGGTGTTGTTGCATTAATTGAACTGCTGGAGACACTTGAGGATGACTGTGTGTGTGTATCGATAGCTTGGTAATTAATTGCACTGTGGGCCTCGGTTAGCGACGAATGTTTTGGTTCGTTAAATGCGTGTTGTGGTGGATGCGAGTAAAAGGCATTGCATAGAACGAGTTCTTATATAATTTATATATAAGATAAGAGGATTTGTGTGATTATATGGATGTATCGAAAGACTTTGGCGATACATTGATAATTTATCAGTATAATTTGATAAAAAAAAAAATTGCTCTGTTTTCCTCGTAAAATACGTATATATATAGTTAGAGCGAAAAGATAAATATGCATTTGTTTTCCTTCAGCACACGGAATTTCTCAGATCAAACGATTTGAGAGGCACCCAAAGGAAACGTTGCATCCAGCTTTGTAAATGACCGATTCACGGTAACCCAAACATCGGTTTATTCGCGGTCCATAAATGTTAGATTTACACTGTTAAATTACCTAACACACTATATACTTTTTGATAAATTAATTAAACACCGATCACGACCTATTTTATTAAACGCATCATACTAAAAACCACTTCGACCTTGCTCGTATGCTCTTTCTCTCTCCCTCTCTGACTCATCTAATCGTTCGGGCGCATCAATTTTGGAACATTAGGCGCCACGTTCAATTTGGCGCGATTCCCTCCCTCCTCATGGCGGTATTTTTAGAGCCCCGTTATTAAGTAATAATTTAATCTCTCGGTCGTAGCTCCTTTTCCCCCCTCTATATATTCGCTATACATATATATACACGTGTACCTTCAAAGGATCGTAGCCGCCCCATCGCAGCGATGTATTGCTCTAGATTCGGGGTAGAACCGGTCACTCGTATGTGTAAGGTTGCCGCGAGCGAAAGAAGCATATGTATATGTATATATACATTGTACAAAGTTTTTGGCTGGATGGATGGATGGATGGATTGGGTGGACAAGTGGTTTGGCAAGATGAAATGTAGAGTAGTTGCGTATATATCAACTGGTTTCTTTTTTTTCTAGTGATTTACTTTCTAAGATGTCAGAGACGACGGTTGAAGGTTTAAATAATAATTTAGACGTAGAATTATTACACGGAGAGAAATTCTCTAGTAAATTTTACAAGGTACTATTGTAATTCTCTCACCGACTGCCCATATTGGCATTTTTACAAGAATTTTTTGTAGAAATTGTTTCTTAGAAAAATTCGTAGGTTCCCTGCAAAAAATTACAATAGTACATAGTAAAATTTGTCAGATGAGCAGTCTGTGAGAGAATTACAATAGTATCTTGTAAAATTTACTAAACTATGATTGTCGAAAATTAAGTTTTCGTATTCTAAAATACAAGGGAGAAACTCACTTAAAAATGTATTAAAGTTATTCCATAATTTTTATGTTCTTCCAATGACTTCAACTTTCCTATCAAACAATATTATATAGTATACCTTTAGCTCGACCTCAAAATAGCTTTTCTTTTAAAGAGAAATTCATTTTCTTCTAGGATACCAGGTGTACATAACGAAAACTACTGACTGTTAAATCCTTAGAGCAAAGGATTATACATGATGAGGTTGCCGCTACAAATCCCGCACATTAACCTCTACTCAGACTCTAAACCTTTTGCCCGGTAGCATACCTGTGTACACTAAAAATTATTCCGCATTACACCTCTGTTTATTCTTTTCACCTTTGCTCGAAAAAAAAACTTTCAAAATCCTAAACCATCAAATCCACAAGCGCTATATATATAGCCAAACTCATCTAACACCTCAATAAAATCTTTCTCACACGTACACGTATATATTCTCTTTATATATACGAGAAAAAAAGAAAAATATATTCTCCGCTACTATAAATCAGAAAAAAGGAAAAGTAAAAGGAGAACCTAACCTAACCTTATGTATAGACACACACACGGTTTCTTAGCTAGCTGCATTCTCCCCGTCGAAACTACGCACCACTATACGCTGTTCTCTTCCTTCTTCTTTACTATAACATATACCTGCGTGCGTTCGGTCTTTCGGGGGCCTCGTAATCGCTGTCTAAACGCTTCTCTCCCCAAGGCTCTCTCACTCTCTCAGCCCGATTTATTGCCAGGCCCATTTTTCTACCAGATAAGGCTTTTAAGGAAACGTTTCCACATTTACACACACGTATATATACGAAGTCTCGCGTGAATCGATATAGGATATAAGCCTCGGGAGAGAGATTCTTTTATCGCGAGGCTTAATTTGGACGACACGAAAAAGAGAGAGAGAGAGAGAGAGAGAGAGAGAGAGAGAGAGAGGTTGTGTTTTGCAGCAGTACGGGTCTGGTCGTCCTATGCGGCGGCGTTCCTTTTTTTCTAAGGGGTATGGGGACTTTATCAGCGAGTTACGTGGCCGCGTGCGTGTTTACGGTCTTTCGAGGGACTTTATGTGGCATTTTTGTACGAGGGACTGAAAATTCCTTTTTTTTCCAGTCAAAGTGTTTTTTGGAGAATACTTGATAATTTTGTAAGGGTGTATAAGTGCAGCGGCAGGATTTTTATGGCGTAGGATTGGTTGTTACCGACATCTGATAGCGAGATTTTAGGAGGCGGTTTTAGATATAGATTTTAGCTGATCTTGTTACTAAATATAAAGAATTGGTTTTTAAATGAAGTCAATTAAGCTTAAATTGTCAGAGGGATTTTGCATTTAAGATATTGTTATGAACTAAATCATTAAAAATTTCTGTTTATGTTCAGCGTAGTATAAAGGTAAACTAATAAAATTATAACTAATTTTATTAGCTTACTATGCTCAACAAACGACTTTTCTTACTAATCACCAAAAGTTTGCCGAATACTTTCATTGCAAGTATATTTTCACATTTATAAATCTAATTAATAACTAAATTCCAATTATACCAAGGAAGTCAATAGTACAATCGTGAATTTCCTGACAAGTATAATAACGATAATTCGTATTAAGATGTCTGGCATGTATTTGATTAGAAGTACATAACAGTATTCTCAATTAAATTGAATTTCCCATCAACTTCTAACTAAATATAACTTAACGTAAATTTCCATTATATATAATATATATATATATATATAACTCATCGTGCTACATTATCTGCACGTCTCTCTGAAAACTGTCAATTACACAAGTTCTCCTGCTCAAACGGGTTCATCGTCCCTTTCAATCGACTCTCCCGATCTCTTTCCCTCTCTCTCGTTCTTCTCTTCCGCGCGAATTTTAATCAAAGCGCATCATCAAATTGACCAGCGAAAATAGAGCCTTTCACAATTAAGGCCGCGCGCGTATACATAAATAAAAATAAAAAAATCTCAGCATATACAATGCGTGATGTCCGCGTGAAAGCTGGCAATTGTGATCTCGTTAGGCGTGCAGTGTTGGAGGATGAAGACGAGGAAGAACGACGAGAAGAAGAGGAATTGCCAATGCACGTGTATGTATAGATATACATATAGGTGCTGTTGTTATTCATCTTTTTCTTCTTCTTCTTCTTCTTCGGCGAATTCCACGAATTGTTCGGAGCCCTCAATGGAGTTTTGCGATAGTGAAAGAAAAGGGAGAGTTTCCGGGGAATTCAATTGGTTGACGGATGCGCGCGCGCACGTGCGTTAAGGTGATAGCGTCGAAGGAAATTATTGGAGCGAATCGAGTGGACCTTTTTTTATATCGGTATATACTTATATATAGTGATTTGGTACTCGATCGTACGTATATAACTATTGTTACGGGTGCTTGTAAGGGTCTACTATGGTAGCGAGAAATATATTGTATGATATCGGGGAAATAAATAATTTAATATGCTGTGACAGTCGCCTACAGGGCAGCATATTATGGGTATATACTATACAACCTCATTGTGAAAAGATGCTCAATTTTATTTTAATTATCTCGCACAACAAAGTTCATTAATACTTTTATCGATGAGTTTAATTATGAGTATAAGAGAGAGGACATTATTAGAATATTTTCCCTTTTACAATTAATTGAACGGGAAAAAAAATATTCGAAATAATTCAACGTCTTTTAACAACTTTTGAAAGTAATTAAAAAAATTTTCTGCTCCAGAGGCTTCTAAAAAAATGTTAATTAAATTTGTTTTGTACAACGTTCAGTCTCTACTTCAATTTACTTTTTTTTTTAACGAAGCACTAAAGAAAATCTGTCGATCGTGTTATGTAATTTTAAAAACTTCATACAAGTGAAAAATCTAGTTTTCCTTTTTCAAACTCAAAAACCGCTCGAACACTCAAACTCATAGGTATGAAGTTCGCTTCGTTGAAGTGTAATGAAATGAAAAAAAAAAGAATTTGTTATAGTAATTAATACTGATTTTACCTGTAGATTTTGCGTTATATAGCATAAAATAACTTTATAACAGAAGTTTTGATAACATTACAGAATTTCAAACTGACAAGAGAAATAGGGAGAAACCAAAAACTATCTTGTTTACAGTTTCTCAATCAGGTATTAGCCAAAACCTAATCAGTAGGTTTTCAATTTCCAACAACGATAAACCACATATTCACTCCCCCCAACTTCTGAACACACACCAACTTCAACGAATCCAGCAAACACAACTTCCAACCGGCCGAACAAGCTCGAAAAAAAACACACATCCAGTATCAATCAAAATCCAGACGCACACTCCTTTTCCCCCGTTCGTCCTCCACATAAAGAAACAACACATAACGTCGACGTACCAAGCACAGCGTCGCTGCTCCGGTGACTTCAAAGCGCTCCATCGCCATCCTACTCCTCCTCTCTTTCTTCTTCTGCTATATAACTGCTCTTGCACTCACTCTCTTTCTCTTACACACACAAACACGAATGTATAGACGTAGTATACAGACGACACGACGTACGTTTCACTAGCGCGCATCGCACAGACTGTCGACGTTGCTAGAGTCCCGAAAATTTGTAGCTCTCTCTGTCTCTCCTCCCTCACTCACTCTTCCCTCTCTCCACCGGTTTCACAGAGTCGGAGCTGCGCAGACGCGCGAGCGTCCCTACGAAAAAAAGGGCGAGCTGCTGCTGGGTGCCGCTCCTGGAAAACCGGGTGAGCGCTGACTGGAGCGCTTGGCTGTATGTATAGGTATATAGAGATTGAAAAGGTGTGTGTGTAGGTGAGTAGGGATCGTAATTGTATAAGCGAGGTGGTAATATGTGTGAAGCAGTGGTTCTTTTAGATGGTTTAGGAATGGTGAGATCTGAATTTTTGGTGCGAGTGTATGTGTGAAGGTGGATGGATTAGTGTACAGGGTTTTGATCCTATCGTAAAAGAACTAATTAGAGGCTTTGGTTAAAAGAAATCAATTGATTGTTGCCAAGACTGATATGACATAATTTTTACGTAGATTCATATCCAAGATATCCGAGATAAAATAGTTTTTATCGGTAGTAATATTTTTTTAAATGTCATTAAAAATCAAATGAAATGAACGTATTTCGATGACAAAACAAATAATTGTAATGAAATACTGTTGCCTTTTCTAGAATAAAAGTAGAGCCAAAAATCATAATAATTTTAAAGGATAATATAATATTTTATAACATTTTATTCAAGTCATAAGAGGTCCAAATTTTAAGAACTTTTCGTAATATTTTATTAACTGTAATGTTTTAAAAGTACGTAATCCTATTATTTTCTTTCATGCGAAAAACAGTACAAGAAATTTCGCATTCCAGAATTTTCATTATTCACGAGAACAGTGTCAGTTCACTAGCTTTTTGGACGTGCAATAACAACAAAGAGAGTAGCAAATACAAAATGGAACTTAAATATGTTATATGGATGATGATTATATAAATAGCATTAAATAGTATTATTTTGGTTTTCGAAAAGTAGTACTTTATATCTTTTCCTTTGTAAGATATTTATTAATAAAATCTGCTGAATCTACTATGAAAAGTAAATAAATAAAACCTTCTTATAAATGATTAAACGGTAAAGTATTTTTATATTTTATTTTACTTTTCTCCTGTATATAAATGTAGATAAAACAACTTTACTAACGGTTAATTTTATATATATGTATGTGTGTGTATATATATATATATCAGTGTGCAGATATTATTCAATGTAATTCATTAGCTTGGCATGAAAAATGCTAGTGTACGTACATCCAACAAAATTTATCTCTCTACGATCTTATTTCTCTATATTATCTGATGTAAAAATAAATATATGAACATAAAATTTTGTTTTTTCTACAATTACTTTTGTATAAGATGCAAATTCGTAGATATACTTAAAGTTATTACATAAATTTAATTAAAGCAATTATCGAAATGTCAGATTAGAATGAAAATCTGCTCTTTTCACATAAATCTGTATCCTTATCAGTTTACGTATTTGCTTGCTGCATAGTGGAAAAGCTTCATCGGTTATCTGTACGAGCGCTGCTGATTACGTTATTTTTATCACGGCACGACAAAGTTCAAAATGCAAAATAAATTACCCCACCAATTTACATATCACTAAAACAATAGAGCTATTTTTACAAATACTCTTTGCGTCACGCGTATACATAACAAGCAAGCGACCACAGAGAGAGAGTAATATGTGATCGTTCAATAACGTTGCGTCTATTGAGCACGCAAATTGACTTTTTCACTCTTAAATTTCAATCTATTTTATTCATTCCCCTTTGACTTTGTAAAAGTCCCAATTAGAGCCTTTCTACAACCACATTCGAGAAAAAAAAAATGTAATGAAAAAAACTTCATTTCAAAATTGGTACCTATATATTCTCTGAAAATATATATCCCTGTTACTGTATATTTTATCAATAAATAGAGAAACCACTCGTATATATACGACCAGAAAAACGGTAAAAGCAATTTCTGCTGAAAAGCAAACCTAAAAATATCAGTTGCTGCTGCTGCTGCTGTTATTGCCTTCTCTCCTATGCACTGCAGTATCGTACAAATTTTTTGTCACGCACATATATACGACTGTATATACCGTACTCGGCTGTTTGACTTGCATTACCATTCGAGACTCCTCGGCTTTTCCCAACTCTTTCTCTCTTTCTTCTTGCGCATTGTAACGAGCAATTTACGAGTACGAGAGATAGAGAGAGAAAGAGGGGGAGACGAAAAAGCCTTC
>JAYJLV010068159.1:0-16146 GCA_036873485.1 Torymus texanus
GAGAGAGAGAGAGAGAGAGAGAGAGAGAGAGAGAGAGAGAGAGAGAGAGAGAGAGAGAAAGAGAGAGAGAGAGAGAGTGAGTGTGAGGGAGGGAGAGACGAGGGAGCAGCAGCGGTTCTCATGGTGTGCGCTCGTTGGTGGTATGGGCTGGGTTAATGTCAAGGCACGGTCGACGCTCTCGAGCGTGCGCGCAGTATGTGACGTTTAATTTGACGGCTTTCGAGAAGGCTTTTAGCCGCCGGTTCAGACGTAGCAGTGTCAAATCGCGCGATTCTCAAAGTTTTAAAATTAGACGGTTGAGATTGCAATTAGGAGCTCCAGGTATAATGAAGTTGTAGTTGAAACGAGGATGATTATTATCATCTTTCGTTTGTAAAGTAGATGGAGTTTTACGAAAATATTAGGTGATGCTAAAAATTAAATTGTAAAGTGAATTAATTTAGGGGAGATGATTTAAATAAGGTTAAATAGAGTTACTCGTTGAAAGTGTAGCGCGTGAAGAATTTCCCTTTCAATTTCATGCTAGAGTTAATGTGATACAGAGCTAATGTGCTGTATGATTTAAGTGGGCATGTCTAATGCCATCGTAAACTTTAGTATAACGTTCGTTAATTCAAGAATTTACTTTAGTTTGATTAACATTTTTAGAAAGGGATAGTATCACAATTAAAGCTGATATATATATATACACGGCGATGCAATTTTAACGAACTATTTCATTAGAAATCAATGAATTATGTAAGCTTAATTTAATTTTAACAGTTGAAACATGATGAAAATATTACAAAAACTATACGTTTAAAATGTAATTACTGGAAAGGATGTGATAACTACGATGAAAAAAATAACTTTTTCCCTTGGGATGTAGCGTAATCGTTTTTTCGATGACGACGACATTGCGCATAGCGGAATTCACCGGTAAATCGTAAGCTTTTGAAGCGCATCACACGGTGACGTATCAGCGGTTTCGCATTATCCTGTCAGACAAGCGTCGTCCCAGCCGGGAATTTTTCTTTTTTTATCTCTGACGGAGCGGATGCATAGGAAAGTGTGAACAATCAGGGAAGGGAAGGCCGATAACAGTGCGTTTAAATCACTCGAGTTCCTTGTCACTCGTTTCCAGAAAACATTAATCAAATGTATTTTTTTTTTATTCAAACTACTCACAACTGCTAATGTATAATATAGCCACTTGAACAAGTGCTTGTTGGCGGGGACATTTTCTTTCGCAAATCAAACTTCGTACAATGCCTATAAAGACAAGTGATACCTCTATTCCAGTCACTCTCGTACGCGGCAAAATAAAGAGGCGTGCACAATGGCTATACGACGACTCTGTACTCGCTCAAAAGATGCATTTACGTTTTGTTTGCACTTTGATCGGCCAACGACCGCAACCACCGCGTGCTGCTGCTTTTTGTCCTCGCGAAATGCCATTCATTGACTTATACCCGCGACGTAGACGAGCTTCCAGTTAAAACCTCTCGCAATTTGACTTTGCCTCGCTCTCACTCACTCTCTCTCTCTCTCTCTCTCTCTCTCTCTCGCTTTGTCAATCGGGCGCTAAAGCACTCGTAAAAGGCTTTTATGACCTATGTTTTTAGAATACGAAGTGTGCCGAGCACGACAATATGACGAGAGTGGTTAATGAAAGTAATCATTTGCGGCGCATCGGGAATTCTTGATAAGGCCATTTGAATGGAATGTTTGATAAGAAACGAACAGCAGAGCATTTTTCAAAAGTGAAAGTTATTCTTTGTAGAGTTCAAACAAAAAATAACGATTAAAAAGTTATTTAAAAACCCATTATAATTAAGCGTAACGCAAAACTATAACAGAAGCGTTATTTTTATAAATATCTTTACATCTGTTAGGATATTATCAAATAAGGAAATAAGCTCTTGAATACGCCTCTTAATGAGTCTAAGGTTATACAGGGCATGATTCATAGCAGCGATTAGTTGCCGGCTGAAATTCCCCGAAAACGATGCAAAAAGGTCCCTCTTCAAACTTGGTAATAAGGAGGAGAACTTTTGAGTCTTCCTAATCCAATATTTGCTAACTTTTATTTTACAGTTTTTGTTTAAAAATTATATTGTATGACTGGTTGTTAATAGTTAAAAAATATTATGAATGACCTTTTTTATACTTAACGATGTCGGAATTGAAACGAAAATTTTACAAAGGCTAATTCAAAAGAAATTATATTCAGGATATAATTTTTCGCTCTAATGAGGGTCAAGGCATCAAAGCCAGGCTTCAATAAGTTCATTATGCTTATTTTTATCTTTAACAAAACTATACTCAAATCTAAAAAAAAAACCTTTCGCTCAGAGGAAATAATATTATGTAGTAGTATTTATTCTACCTTTATACTTTGACTATTCTAAAAGTTTGAATCATATTTTTCAACAAAAAGTAGCACTTGGTAGTAAATATATAGCTTGTTAATCATTCTGGTTTACACAGTTGATAGTTGTCTTTGCAGCGTTTATATTACATCTACGATTACAAAAGTAAAGTAACTTTAACTTAATATGAAAGTTATTAAACTTAATGATTTTGTTACGTCTTATATCGACAGCAATATAATACATTCTTTCTTTAAGAACCTCTTTTGTGTCAGAAATATTATAAAGATCTGACAAGCCTTTTTATTTATGTAAAATAAATATAACAGTAGATTTAAAGACAACTAAAGTTAAATAACCTCATATATCTTGACATATAACATATATAAGCGCCGCATGAATAATTGACCATTACATCTACGGTTCTGCCAAAACCCAATCCAATCTCCTACAAAATCCATCCCCCGCCAAGCGCACATTTAACCAGCGTATATCTTTCTATTTCCCCAATAACCCTGCCACCGCCGCACCTAAATCAACGAACTCCCCATCACCAGCAAGCCCTGTCGAGTCTGCGCTACTTCTCGGATTTCCGCGGGCAACCCTTCGCCGCCTCTCACGCTCTCTCTCTCTCTCTCTCTTGCAACTGTCCAAGCACGGTATCGCACGTATGCGAGATTGGATACACTATAGCTGCATGCTGAGAAGAAGAAGAAGAAGAAGAAGAAGAAGAAGAAGAAGAAGAAGAAGATGGCCCGTGGCCAAATGGCTTGCACGTGCGCTGCACTATTTTCCGCAGAGTAAATAAAGGCTGCTGCTGCTGCTTCTGCTGCAACGGCTGCACCATACGCGCAGAGGCGTCCTTAATCTTGCCTCTAACGAGGCCATGAACTAGAGTCGAGAGGACTCTACGGTGATGAGGAATCGTTCGTAGCTTGATGTTCAAGGACGGCTATGAGGGATATTAAAGATGGTGCATCGCTGCGGCTTGTGTCAGATGAGGGGGATGATGAAGAGCCGAGGCTGCACGCCGCCTTTCCATTTATAATGCGGATTCCACCGTCGTGCCAGAGAGTCGTGGGAGTGCACAAAGTGCATCTCTGCAGGTTTTGTTCCTGCTGAGTGTGTGTGTGCGGGTATATATGCGCGTGATGTTGAGTCGCGGAGTAATTTTTGGTGCGAGTTTATAATGGGAGTTTCCTATGAATGCCTCGTTTTGGGATAGAGTTGGACTTTTGACTAATTGGACATGAAATATGAGTGTTATAGGGTAATTTATTTGGCAAAATAGGAGTATGAGATGTATAACGTACTATGAAATTTGTGTTAAATATATTGACAAGAAGACCAAAAAATGGGTATTTTTGAATATTGTTATATTGTTTTGAATTTAAATTTATATTTATTTTTCAAATGATCTTTTATAAATTCAGAAGCAATTTGATACCGATCTACTTGGATCTCTTCTATGTTACTGGAAATCTATTAAAAAAACAGTTGAAGAAAAAATTCGGTACACCCTTCTACTTAAAATGATTAAGACATCTGTCAATATTTGTCTGGATTTATCAATTAAATCTCCATTTAAAATTCCATCATTTTAATATTAAGGTAGATGTGAATTATTCATACGTAAAGGAATAGATGTATAATCGCATATTCATGACTACATATATTCATTGATCTCGAAATGCGGAACAGCAAATATGATTCCTGTCATAGATACTCTGCGTCTATGACTATTCGTTTGTTAAAAATTATAAGTACGTGATGATTGTACATAAGATTATTGTTTACGTATTATATTAACTGAGTATTTATGCACGGTAGCTTGTAAAGCAGTTAATAACGTAGTTTTTTTTTTTTTTTTTTTTTTTTTTTTTTTTTTTTTTTTTTTTTTTTTTTTTTTTTTTTTTTTTTTTTTTTTTTTTAATATTTGGTTACGTGCAAAGATTATGTATTTTTTTATCTACATTCATTGATAAATATATCTAATTACTAATTGTCATATTTTCTTTTTGTTACAGGTAAGTTGGAAAAGTCATGGATACTTCAAACATTTCTTCTGACGTAAGTTTGACATCAGACAAACACGTTCGTTTATCACAGTCATCGTATTACACGTGCACATTCTGTGCAATAATTCAACCGTAATGTATGAATCGTCTTGAAAAAATTACAAAAAAAAGCATGAAAATAAGAAACACAATCATTAAATTAATAGACAATCAATAGAAAAACAAACATACACACTTCACAAACACCAAGAAAAAAAAATTAAGAACAAACATAACATTAACTCTCTCAAGTACCCTTGACTTATCCCTCCGGTAACGAACGATCGAACTCTCGGCATATATACCTCACATACATATACACAGTTGCACAGTCTAGGACAAAAGAGCAGAAGGATTATCCCATCAGGGCAATTGGCAACAATTCTCTCTCTCTCCTACAAAGTTCCCATTTCCGGCAGCGCGTGCGCACGCCTGCACACCGCCTATATATACATGCGAACGAATATATATATGCTCACGCACTCGATACTCCACATTCGCATGCACGTACCAACCAAGAGGAAGAGATTAAGACAGTGGCGGGAGTAGCAGCAGCAGCAGCATCGTGCTTACGTACGCACGGACACATATTATACGCGATGGTATGGACGCGCGTAATTGGGGGGAAGGCATTACGCTCGTACTCTCTCTCTCTCTCTCTCGCTCGCGTATATATAAGTTGCGCGCAAGCAGATAATGAATCGATTATCGGGCGCGCCTCCGGCGGTATTGTATGCTAATGAGGAGACGAGCGTGAGCGCGAAAAACTCGCACCGCGCACAGGCTTATAATCCGCACGCGTAAGCCCGCGAGCATCGTGTGTGTGTGTGTGTGTGTGTGTGTGTGTGTGTGTGTGTATATATATATATATGTTGTATATATGCATAGCGATGTTGTGCGCGAGAGTGGCTAGGTGGTTTCCGCTTGTAACAGCCTCGTGAAATAGATGAAATTGTTGCTGAGCAGTTGGTCGTTGTTCTGGGTAATAGGGAGAATCCACATAGAGAATATGGTGTGACCGTAAAGGTATTAAAATATCCTGTAAAATTGCTTCTAGTTTAATAAAAATCTCACTGTTTATGGAATTTAATAACGAACGTTGCTATATATCGTTTCTTGATATTTTGTAGGTTTTAAAATAAACTTTAAGAATATCTTAATAAGGGTCGTTTACGATTATATTGACCAAGTTTCCTATGAGTTCTCAGAAGTTTTTTAGAGGCATTTCCTATAAAACCCTTTGGAGTACATAAAGCTGCTTGAAGTGGTTTGGCAATAACACATTTTTATGATGACCCGTAATAACTTGGGGCCATTGTTCTCTCGCTCTCTTCAAAATAATAAAAAGACGTCAAATTACATTTTCTCGCTTTGTAATGGTGGATGTTGTAAACATAAAAGTGCAAACGAAATAATATACTTTTGCAACTGTCGTGTGTGTGTATACAAAAACCCACACACACACTCACTCTTAACTTTAGATCTCTGGGAGTAAAACGAATAGTATAGATTCTGCCGAGAGATATATATTTCTTTATAGCGTTATAAACGTGGCTTGTCATGGTAACAAAGTTTTTGTGGCTGTCCTCTTTTCGTAAAGATAAGAGGAGGAATTGTGTCAGCAACATTTTGCGCAAAAAAAATGCAAAATTTTATTTTTAAAATACTACGGTCACGATTTTACTAGCAAAAAACAGCATTGAGAATAGTAACCGTTTAAACGTCACAATAAGCCTATTTTACAATATTTATTCATTTATCTAAGATAAACCGCCATTATTTGCAGATAAATATGTACATACACACAGGCATAGTTGAACTATGATACCTTATAAAAACATTGAAATATTTAGACGCGTAATTCACGTAGCCATTATACAGCAAGATTAACATCCACATCCATATACATCAGCCTCGCGCCCATCGTTCTCCAGCCCCGCTCCCAACTTCTTAATTAAAGTGAAATTACCTCGGCCCGAAACACTTGCATAAAAAAAAAGGAGTAAAACTCGCCAAGAAAGAACTTCCGTAATCGCGTGGGCGCTCCTAATGAAAAATAAAAGATAAAAGAGGCCTTACTCCCATCTAAGAATATATGTAAGGATCGCGGGTATTAATTAAACTGGGAAATAAGGAGAGAGGAGTGTACTCGCAAAAAAGTTGGAATAATTAAATTGAAAAAGCGAAAGGGCGACGAAAACAACTTGGCGCGCGATAAGTGTGTATACAAAAAGGGATGCGCGAAGTAGTATATATATACCGCTCCTCTCTGCTATCTCTCGCTTTGCTTCGGAAAAAGTCGTGTCGCCTCTCCTCGCTTCCTATAACGAGAGTAACGAGGCGTTTCGGCGGCGCGTATTCGTTCAAAGAGGCTCTGAATGCCGTATAGCGATCCAAGCACCGAGATACACAGAACCTCTTCTTCGTTGTCTCTCGCTCTTTGTGCGTGCTCGGCGCGACACTGGTGCACAAGCGTATATTTCATCATCAAGCATTCACGCACACGCGCATGCGTACGCGGCTTATATATTCCTCGTAGGGAGGAAGATTTCGCTCTCGTGATCGTGCAGTCACCGAATGGCGTAAATCATTCTTCGGAATTCCTCGCGACTATATACAGGGATAAGATGCTAGCGCGCATGAAATTAATCTCGTGGGTTTGCCGCCGCCGTCTGCTCTCTCAGTCGTTCACCCCTCTATGGGTGCTCCTTCCGTGTTCCTTCCTTCCTTGCGCGAGCGCGCGCTCTCAGTACGTATATATACTCCCTCGTTTTTGTCTTGTGGAAGAGAGAGAGAGAAAGAGAGAGAGAGAGAGAGAGAGAGAGAGAACGCAGAGAGGGAGAGAATCTCCGGGCGCGCGTAGCACCCCTCTTTATTTTTTCTCCTTCAATCTTCATCCTCGTCAGAGACCCGCTTTAGAGTTTTCGGCGCTCGCGCGCGCGTACAACGTCTGTCTGGCTTATTATCGCGGCTGAGTGCCTGTAAATAGTCAGCGCTTTGAGTTTTGCAGGTTGACGGCGGGTCTTCACGTTTTTTTTTTTTTTTTTTTTATAGAAGAACTGCGATTTATAATATAACTTAATTAATTTTATTCGCGAAAATCCATAGGTTTTAGCTTTTAAACAATGTTTTACATGACATAACGATATCCGACGATTATAGCAATAAAACTTTATGAGCGCTATGAAGGCTTATTTTATGTGCAAAACTTTTATACTCCCCATTACCTTGAAAGTCACCACCTTTTTGCCTATTTGCTTGCTTGTTTTAATTCTATGGGCGACTTCCTCTTCTTAATCTTTTCATCTTTTCAATTTACTTCATTCCATTCAGTGAAAAAGGTCCATGGAAAAAACTCATCTAGTTCGGTAAACAGCGAATATATGTTAGGCATTTTAGGGTCGACTCTACATATACGCGCGTATCCTACAGATTTCATTAGCAACATCATAAGATTTATTTTCTTTTGTTCTACTTATCTATGCTCTTAATCTTCTCTACATACCATAATGTGGATCATCAAAATATTAAATGACCAACTCTTATTACCTTGAACGTCAAAAAAAAAAAGGAAAAGGAAAAATGTAGCCCCTCCTCTAATTCAACCGCGTAATTTCAACTTGAACTTACAGCACACTTTTGCCGCGGCAAGCGCCACTCTATTATTCGAATTTCATAAATAATCATCGGCTCTCTCTCTCTCTTTTACTGGCTCTCCAGTCCGTGCACTCGGGCGCGAGCATATATACAGTTTTACTCTTTCAGGTTTCCCCTCTTTGTCGAAGTCCCCGGTCCGGTTCTCCGGGATTTATTCAGGCATGGCAGCGCCGGCCGGGAGAGCGAGGGTGTCGATCCTATCCCGCGCACACGCATATATGTGTGCATATATATATACGTGCAGAGAACTCAATACACGCGTATACGCGTAATGTGTATATTGCCTTGTGTGTGCGAGAGAGAGAGAGAGAGAGAGAGAGAGAGAGAGAAAGAGGCCGCGCCGCGGGAAATCATAAGTGCGTAACTAACCGACAGTTTGCGGGACGCGCGGTGCTCGCCCGTCCGTATTATATACATACATATACGTAGACGTACAGTCGTGCGTATGTATGTGTATATTATGCACATCAGGGGAAATCGAACGAAGGGTGAGATCTATACAGACACACTAGTAGCTTACGAAGGGGGATGATAGTTTTGTACGTATAAGTATAACGATGAGCGCGCGGTGTCGAATTAGCCATACGCTACTTGTCGGCACACACCGGCGCCACGAAAAATTTACGACGACGACAACGCATGACGCCCGGGCCTTTATTTGGCTCTTCTTCCTTCCTTCCTTCCTTGTTCCGTTCTTACATTGCTGTCTGTGTCGCCGGCGCCACCGCTACCGCTGCCATCAGCGTGTTAAACTTTCTCTTTGTGGGGGCCCCACGCACACATACACTTGGGAAATCCGGCGTTCGAAGAAGACACAGCAGTGTGTGTGTGTATATATATATATATACCGGGTAGAGCTTTGTGTCTTTCTGCTTTTTCCTGCCAAGTTTTTCCTCCACGCATACGCATACAAACGTATAATGAATACTCGTAAATAGAGAGGGGAGAAACGGCGCAACTATACGATGGCTTCTGTCGTCTCTTATGAAAGTTGGAAATTGATAGAGCATGCACATATACGTGTATGTGTGTACCTGGGGGAAATTCCTCGATGCGTGAAATAACGGGCTGTGTCTATTGTGGATGAACGCCTTAATGGAGCTTTGTGTGTGCCCTATGCGTACAGGTAGATATATCGCATGCGGTAGCATTGCGTTGCGTAGTCCTTTTCTACGTTTCCTGCGGGAACATCAATTTAATTCGCCCGTATATAAGTGCGTGGTTCAAAGTCTATATTACCGCTTCGCAATCGGTTATTCGAGATATTGATTTTTTTTTTTTCAATAAACACACGATGCCGTTGATGCTGTTATCTCGGTGAACTTTGTTTTTTCTGTGATAAAAGCAACAATGAAGAGAGTATGACTCGTGTATCGATAAATTGACAATGGACTGTCGCTTTTATTTTAATCAAACGCGGTCGATCTAAAAATATTAATTGTGATTCATAGCTATAGAAGTGATTTTATAACATCAGCTATCTCCGCTATTGTTAATAAGAAACACTGTGTATTTTCACAGATTTTATTATATATTTATCGTACAAAAGGACATTCGATACATCATCAACGATTCCTTTTGATTGCCCAGATAATGATGTCTCTCTCTCTCTTAAAAAAAAGGAACTTTTCAAAGAATGCAAGCGAAATCGATCACCATCATCAGATCATCATTACCAAAGAAACGCACCCGGACTAACAAAAAAAAAGACTCGCACGCGATAATTGACGAAAATGGATCCGCAGTCAACGATAAGGAACTGTCGCGTCCAATCTCTCTTCGCCACTGCTAAAAGCTACAGATTACATCTCGGGAATCGCAGAGAGAGACAGCTCACCGTGCGCGGGCTCCGGTCTTTGTCCTCTACGTTTCGGAGTGCCTGTGTGCGTATTCGGGGGTTAAGAGAAAATAGATGGGCGTATCCCCGGTTCTCGCTCTCTCTCTCTCCCTCATAGCAACGTACTTCAGACGCAGAGAGAGAGAGCAGCAGCCTGCATCATTCAATTTCGCGCGCGCCAGCTTTGATCCTTTTCGAGGGTAGCGGCTGACCTAAAGTGACCTTTCGATAGAGAAAGAGAAGGATGGCAGCAGATAAAGGGCTAAAGGAGGGATGGATTAAAGGGAGCGTGCTTTTCCTTCTTTTATCGAGTGCGTATCTGCTCATTAAAAGTTCTCTCACTCTCTTTCGTCTCCGAGCAAGTTACAATTATATCTATATATACTAGGATGGGTTATATACCTATACATATACAAATATGCTGTAGATATAGCTGTGATTTCGGGGTGATTGATCGGGGCGCTACAGTATGGGGAGGTTACAGCGTGAGTATGCTACTACTACTGCGTGTGTGTTCTTATTTATTCATGGACGCGTGGTGTTGATTTTAATGGTACGCGCGATGTCGACGAGAGATTTCCACGCGTGTAGCCCGTGTGTATGTGTATGTGTATATGGAATATAATTGATGGTCCCAGATAAGCGCCCCTCTTTTACGCGCTTTGTCCGGCTTACTGTGTAGTGCAGCAATATATACGTATACGCGGTAGAAGAAGGGACTGTAATAATGCGGATGAGATTTTCACTTGGTCTATAAGCGTATAAATACACATACACATACGTATATACACCGCTATACTTGTCATTCGAGGAAATGCGTTTTTCATTGTATCCTTACCGCTATTATGAAATTATCGCGATACGCTTCTTTGTCGCGCGCCCGGCACCACACACACAGCACCTTTGTATACATAATATACGTGATAATTCCATAGACACACACACACACACACACACACGCGGCGGGGATAGAAAGCAGTAGAATTTAATTGCGCTTATTCCCACTACAAATCATCATGTGTATAGATATATAAATACAAGCTATATAGCCCAACCTGCGCGTTTTCCCCTCTTTTCGAATGATAAATTCTCTCTCTTTCTTTCTCTCCCGCAGCCGCAAAACCCACAGGTCGCTATCAATTCGACTTACATGTGTATACGTATATAACACACACACACGTCCTCGAAATAACGCGGGCGCTGCACGGCGTCCATCGTTTCTCCCACGATGAAAACACTGCGCCTCGCGCACGCGAGAGAGATTCGCCTCTGCAATCTGACCCCGATCTCTCTCTCTCTCTCTCTGTTACTCCTTCGAAGAGCGCATAATGCTGCAGCACCACCGCACCTTCCACACGGAAAAGTTCAGGCTATAGGCGGGCGTAAAAAAGCTTAATTGCCGGAGAGCGCCTGCGCCCGCGAAAGTATCACGCGTCCGTGACTAATCAGAGCCCATTTAAAAGTCCTAACCTCTGCCAATCTCCCTGGCGCTATTTCTCTCTACCTCTCGCCGGGCGTTCCACGGCGCGTATATACTTTCTCCTCCTACTCCTCCGCGCGTCGCACCTACATTATGGACGTGCCTTACCGGCAGGCTCACCACCGTCTCTCTCTCTCTCTATATATATATATATATATATATATATATATATATACATACTATATCAAGGTGAGGCGTCGGCGGCGTTCGACTTTTCTCGCATGGATATATAGAGAGAACCAGCACAGTACCATAGCCTGTAGGCGCTGTGTATAACCTTCGACCTCACGGCAAGGTTCACTGCTCTCCGACGCCGCGGAAAATCTATATGGGATCCCCCTGTGATGCACTCTTGGCCTTCGCACGCGCGCGCGCGCGGAGGGAGCTATTTCGCCTGATGCGAATGTCTGTCTGCGTGTGCGTATATATATATATATATATATAGTTGTGCACGAGCGCGCACGCAAGAGTCGATACAATGAGGTATACGGCGACGACTACGACGCCGCAGCGTCTGCGTCGCGTACGTGTCGTGGTTTAGTTATGAGGTCGATCGACGAAAGAGAGATAAAGGAGGAGAAGGAGGAAGAAGATAGAAAAAGAAGGTATAAGGCTTTTTTGATGTCGATGATGACTGAATGCCTTCCTCGAGGCGTGTGTTTATATATATATATATAGTATAAATGCAGTCGCTCGAGGCGACGACGCCCCGCACGCGTGTGTAGTCGCAGTTGTTGAGGAAGTGCCGTTTTGGAGAGAGAGAATGGTATAATGGATAGGTGCAGGGACGTGTGTTTTAGTCTTTTTTGGGGAAAAGTGCCGGGGATGAGTTTGAATTATATACGGGTGTTCGAGGTCGGAGAACTACTATATCTTGTTTTGTGGTCTATAGGTCAGACCTTGGTAATGGTATTCAAAACTTTTGGGTTCCCACTGTTTAATTGTATTTACCCTTTAATTAAGAAACATATATAACCAAATATACCGCCTCTTATATTTATGACACTTTTAATTAAAAGACTTTTTTCAATTCCTTGTAATAATACGTTAGACAACGGCGATATCTTATTTTAAAAAAAAGGTGCGATTATATATATTAATATAATATTTTATAAACTCTGTGTAACCGCACATTACACGACACCGCATCTCCATGTACCATCAACCAGTCAACCATTTCAAATCATAAAAATACTCAGTAGCAAGAGAAAAGCAGCGATGCGCTGCATCTCAAAACAATATTAATATACACCGTGCGCGCGCGATCCTTTCCATCCAAGGCCCGTAACCATTCACCTACGCGATAGCATCAAACACGGTGGCAGCAGCAGCAACAACAACAACGACGGTGGTGGTATCGGAAAAGCGATGCACCGAGACGAGAGAGAGAGAGCATTGTTTCGCTATACCATTTATACGTGCACAACTGTGCTCATGAAATCTAATCTGCGACCCTGGCGACTGGCTCTTCCCGCGCGAGATGATATCCGGACCATTGGAGATGCGCGAGCGTCGTGTATATATTCAACGGCGTCTAGTGGAGAGAGACTCGAAAGCATTGTAATATAGGTGCAATGACACCAACGGACCACTTGACGCGAGCGCTCGCTTTAAGTGTCTGCAGTTGAATTAGTCGAAGCTCTCTCTCTTTCTCTCTGCTTTTGACAGCACGCGCGTGCGGGGCTTCGAGCTCGAAGAGCCGATGATAATAATTGACGTGGTGGTTTACCGAACGCGCTGTTACGTGTATAATATATAGGATTGGTATTTTTAGGACGATGGTTTTCTGTAATGTCAGTCTTCATTTTTCGTTTTAATACTCGATGATTTTTTTAATCTCTTTGTTACTGTTCGTCCACAAGAAACTGCAAAACCTTTTATTATTCGTATATGCTTATAAAAGAATATACTTATGTAAATGCTGGCGAATGACTTAATATTGAAAAGAAACACAATAAAAGATAAGCTTTGCATATAAAATCGCGTGCAAAAAAATTCTTTCATCTAATCTCTTTTATTTCATTTCACATTCAGGTGAATTAAATTAAGAGCAAATAATAAAGTCACCTTATAGAATATAAAAAAATTTTAAAAAGCAGGTTTATTCCGTTTTTTACTTCACCACAATTTAAGGAATTAAAATTTTAGCTTGCGTGTACGTTAATAAACCTTTCCTTGGAACTCATTTTACCCTTAGCTAGAATAAAAAGCATATCTTTAAAAACGTCAATCAAGTTTTTTTGTCCCTTATATCCAAAACACGTTTGATTACTCATTGTAATTGGATTTATGAAATCTTGACCCTATAATTTAAAATTTTCTCATTACCACTTGATGTATTCAATAAATATTTACATACTCAATAAAAAAAAGTGATCCGAGGTTCATACGCGCATGTTTTTGCATGCCATTTAATTTTCGATATAGAGTGCGTATACTTAACACCCATCTACACGTGCTTCGTAAAGATCACTCCTTATCTTCTCAAAATATTTAATGCAAACAAAATGATATAGCTACACTATCTTTACTGCTTATTGCGGGGGTAAACAGAGCAGTTGTTGTTGCAGCAATCTGCGATAATTATCTCGCACATTCACTCATTTCGCTATAAACTATTTCTGCACACAAAAGCTCGCTCTCACTCCCTTTCTCTCCCTTTAACTCCTCCCCTTTCTACTCTTTCTCAACTGAGCCCCTATTTCCGTCTCTATATCGTCGCTTTCGTCTCTTCTCTTTTTATTAACCTCCACTTTCGCCTCCCGATCGCTGCTACTTCTGCTACAGTTGCATCTTCACTTGCAAATTCGCGCGCGCGCTCACACGTCTCATCCTTTTTTTCTCTGTATACTCACGCGTCTGTTTCTCACTTAACCGGTCGCAGTATGCGCCGTGGTGACGTTATTACTTAATTTTAGCTTGTGCGCTTCACGTGACCTGTTCGTGCGAGTTTTACGGATGCGTCTGCGACGATGTATATAAGCTTGTTGTATGAGTCATCAGGGCTTGGGATTCGCCACAGATGATGATGATGACGGCCGACGATAGTGGAAGAGGAGGTCCGCCCGGATGTGCAGTGCGTGAGCGTCTGGCGCTGGGGTTCCGTTTCATCTCTCGATCCCACTGTTTGTTTTCAAGTTTGCGCTTGATAATTGGCTTACTCGCGATAACGCGTCGTCTCTGTTGAACTTATACTTACGCGCACGTTGGCTTTGATGCGACGTGTGTGTGTGTGTGTGTGTGTGTGTGTGTGTGTGTGTGTGTGTGTGTGTGTGTGTGTGTGTGTGTTGCATCTCTGCTGCTTGTGTTTGGATTGGAGTGCAGGAGAATGGCTCAAGGCCTCGTGATTCCCATAGTTACTTCAATTACGAGATCTGACGAGTTTTCACATTGTTTTTATAATTCTTCTACTTATAATCGCGGTGATTTTCGTGTGCTTGATTCATTAGTTTTTCTCACGCATTAGTGCGCAGAAAAAAAATAAATTCCTATTTTCCTTCTCTACGAGATTACGAACACGTTAATAAACAAATACTATTGAGTTTATTTGAATAATGTAGACATTTATATTCTTTTAATCTTTGGAAGAAATTACAAAAATGTTTAACAGTTGAATACTTGATTTATTAAACGTTACGTTAAACGAGGTTAAAACCTCGTTCCAGTCTCGTTGAAAAAGTTACTTATTCTCTAATGTGTCATTCAAGGTAGCCACAAATTATCTCTGCAATCTTGTTAAAGTTGAGTTTATGTACTTTGGGGTCCAACGAAATCAAATGAATCTTTTACATTTTAATATAAAATTTATTTTATATCCTCTTTACACTGTTACTTTCTTCATTATCACACATTCTGAATATAATTTTATTATATCTCACGAATCGAAGTTAAAAGTCGTTTAAGATTTCATTGCATAAATACGATGAATTAACATTTATTAATAGCCATTTGCGGTTTAAGTGATGAAACATGCATCCGCCACTTAAGGAATAAAGTTTGCAATGATAAATGACAAGATGGGAATATACGTTTGTTGATCTAATAGTCATATATTATTTTCGCAACGTCAACGTTTATCTTTAGAACTTAACCTGTTTTGAAAAATTATCCATAAGCATCTGTAAGAACTGCAACGTAACATTAAATTAATCTTATTTAATAAAGCCATTACTCGAATCCGATACAAAGGCATCTTAATTAACGACGTGACAGAGCCCGTGCAAAGACCGTTATCTACACCATCCACTGACATCGTCAACATCCTCCCGTCGATTTTTCTTCCCCTCCCGAAACCTGACCATTACACACCCTTTTTAAAAAAAATCTCGTTGCTCTACGTCCGCTTGCTATCCATCTTGGAGCGATAACAGTCACAGCAAAAAGAGAGAAGAAACGGCAGAAATGAGAAGGATCGGCCTGACCGCGCGCGGACAAATACGTTTTCGGATTCGAGGCTACATGATGAATTGCGGTCAAGCGATGTCAATCTTCTTTTCCGAGAGCCATTAGTAAGAGGATAGGTTACGACGCGATCTGTACGTGTGTGTGTGTGTGTATGTATGTGTGAGAGCTGGGTAATAGTCAGGACGCGCGGTGAGAACGAATGTGTGCACACGTCCAAGTTCCACGAAGAAGCGCGAACGAGGAGACTCGGGCGTAGCTGACGTGTCTTGGACACCGCAATGAGTAACAATTGATCCACCAATCTATATATATATATATATATATATATGTATATATATATATATATATATATATATATGG
>JAYJLV010068170.1:0-16144 GCA_036873485.1 Torymus texanus
CACTCGGAGCGACACGAACACCTTAACCCTAAATACGTAGTGATCCTATCCCGACAGAATAGCTTCACACGTAACAATTGCAAGTGCCCAAAAATCGCGATTGACACCATCATCAGAAATAGGCACTTCAGAGAAACGTCTAGTTCTCGATCCCTTCCACAAGTGCCCAGCGGAAAGATGTGTTAATATGGCTCCTATGGTTGGCGTGGCACGGACTCATGCCCACCGTCATGTTCCGGGAAAACAAGCTGAAGTTTTCGTTTGCAGACTCTGTTCAACTGTTTACACCACAAGGAGTGGTTTTCAGCGTTATTATTCTTCAACTCACGGGATAGTGCTAAAGCTGGATACGTGTTATTCCCAACGTGTAATAATCTTATTGACACCAATCATTTTCAGGTAGTTGAGATTCTGAGGCACCTTAGGCCGTTCCCTTACCCGGACCCTTCGTAACCATCTTCTACGAGACGCTTCTATATGTTTTTATTGTGTTTGTGTAATACATGTATATATTTCTGTGGTTCGTCCATCATTTGTGCTGATGCAGCTGAAGTGCTCCCTACCAAGTGGCTTGACTTTTAGTATATAAGGAGCGAAGGGACTGCTAGCTTCAGTCAAAAAAAAGGCAGTTATCACAATGGAATTTTCTGGATGCTATATTAACTACCGTTTCACCATCCATATGGATCATCTCAGTGTGGTGCCCGAGGAAATTTGTTACGAGTGAGGCCTAATAAATAATTTAATAAAAACTGACTCGGGCTTGACCCGAGTTTGTCGATTTGCAAATCAAATACTCTGACCACTAAGCCACAGCGGCCACCATTCGGATTTCTGCTAATCGGCGTCATATTGTAATTGTACGCCTTGCTTATTCCGTTCTTTTTATATTCGTTCGTATATCCACACGTAATATTTTTTAGCACTGGAGGTAGAAACTTCCAGAGCTTAGGTACACAGGTACTTATAAGCGATCTGCATGTCAGCAGATCACAGGACGACGAAACTCGTTTGGCAATCAAGAGGTTATCGATCGACTCCCGCCTGTCGATTATTCGGACATGGGAGCTGGATATAAATACAAGCAGAGCATGCAACATTGGAAAATAAGAAGATCCAGGAACGACTGACGACGGACGACTGAAGAAGCTCTGTACTAGCGACTCACGATAGGACGACCACGAATCACCCGCGTCGCGAGATCGAATATATTAGAGGGATACCATTTCTCTGAACAGTCATAAATAAAGCTTAAGTATGAATATAATTGTGTTTGTATTTCCATTTTCATCGTTTCAAGTGCAAACTTGGAACGTCTGAAGAACTAACCCACCTATCTCATATATTCTCAGATACGTCTCACACGTAAAATTACTGAGTTATCTTGATCTCGAACTTCGAAAAAAAAGAAAAAAATAAACCAAAAGACGAAAAATGACGCGCATGAAGCGCTAATTAACCGTAGTTTAGATAACATTTAAGGAGATTCCTTTTACTTATAATAAGTTAAAAAGTTATTTTTCTTTAATAATCTTAAACGATGATCAAACGATTAAATAATTTTTTTTCTCATAATATATAGAGTGTTAGGAAATATACATCAGTTTCTAATTACAGTATGTCAAAAGAGAAACGGTGCGTCCGTTTCAAAGTATGACTATATAATAATTAGCTAAATTCTACGTTGCATAATATTGAGCAATTTTTTCTTCTGAATTGATCTACTTATAATATAGTATCAGATTAGTGCATTAGATTTTAAAAATACATTTTAATAATACTCATTTTATCTTTACGTCATAGCGTTGCCTAAGATACTATTTCTCATTCATTATCTTAACTTATATCTACTTAGTCACGAAAAATCTAGAAGAATGAAAAATTTACAAAATACCATGATTGTAACACTATCACAAAATTTTGAAAATCTATGCGACGTAATAAATAATAAAAATTAATTCCCGCACCTTAATGCCTCGTAAATCTGAATCAGATAACTCCGATAAACTTTCCGTACGTCATCGAGAGCTAACGAATTTTTACGATCCCACTAAATAGCCCCGATAATTTCTCTAAAAAGAGAAAAAAAAACCACGTACATGCACATCTCAATCAGCGTAAATTCTCAGGAGCTCGGAGCCCCGGTGATAATTAACCATTTTAAGCGAGTCCGTTCAGAGGCTTACGCTTGGTATAATCCCGAAAAAACATCAAAAATTTAGCAGGGAAAAATTCATTATACCCTGCGTCGCTCGGGAGAGAGAGAGAGAGCAACGAGGGACCCACCGTAATAGGAGGGTCTGTGACGGGTGCAGGATTAATATATGAGGGAATAATAATTATTGGCGATCGACGCTCAGCGCGAGGCCCCAAGGCGATACTACCGGGAGATAAGGACAGCGACGCGGGCACTTGCCCGTCGATATGCTCGTCCCTTGTGGTCATCTCGCGCAGTCAAAATGATTTAGACGATAACGTGTAGGATGCTCGAGCGGTTGTATGTGTCTGGAGTCAATAGTTGTTGGCGCTTCTTTTTTTGGCGAACTGTAAGGTTTACAGAGTAACTGTAGATGGAGCGACGGGAAGATTGTGGTACGAGGGTTCGAACGGATGGATGTGTATTTTATCTTAATCATTGTAGAAATAATTTTTTTGGAGGATGAGCTAAATAAATTGTTTATTATGTGGTGTAAATCTAGATGTGATCGTGTAGTTGTGAGCAATTAATCTGATTTTTATCAAAAAATAGTGTTGAAGGAATTTGTGAGAAATTTTTAACAATAACCTGTGGTTTTATAAGCTACGATAAATAAATTTATGAAGACTGATTTACTTGCGTACATAAATTTAATTCTTATTTAATATCAGATTCACCACTTTGAATAAAATAAAAGCAATGATTCTTCAGTTCAATTTCATCTTGAAAACTTACTATTTATTTCATATCATTTTAATTATATTTAAACATATAGGAAACCCCTATACCAATGCTCAATGCAAAACGGACGACTAAACTTGACAACATTACCGACATGATTTATCACTTTACACACCAAATCAACCAGTACGAAACTCCGGCAGCAGTACTTGAACACGTTATAACTCAGTCGAAAAACACATATTCCCTTTACTAACACGCGCAGGCGAACCCCCGAGCAATTATTCAAGCCTTCGGAACCGATTTCCACCCCTCGGAATCTTTTCTTCTTATTACACATCGTACCACTACTGCTGCTGTTGCTGCTGCTGCTGCACCACACCAATGAGTCCTCAGGCACTCGCTTATACACATGCGCGCTCACGGCAGTGGAATTTATCGCAGGCCGATCTAGTAATTAATTTTAAACGCAATATAATTGCTTCGCCGGCTCCACTCGAGCCTCCTTCGTTACGAGCCGATTAGCCGCGCGCGCGGGCGCACGGCATTAATTGACTCGTTCGTTGCACACGTGCGCTGAAAAGCTGCTGCATGCAGCAGCAATATCGTCGATCAGGGATCGATTGCGTCGAGGTTTGCGATACTCGTGCCCCGACACTACGAGATGCGGGCACGAAGTATCTTGTTGGTGCTGCTGATTCTGGTTGGTTTTTTAGTTAGTTGTTTAGTGCGAACAATTACTGCAACAGGTTTACGTGACTTCTGTAAACAATTGTAATAGTTCAATGCAAGAAAGTTCGTTTAAGAACGTAATTACGGTTGAATACATTTTACAATATTATATATACCAATAACGTGAATTTGGGAAAATCGGACACGTAGAAGAAAAAGTAAATAGAAAAATATTTATAATATCGTTTGTATAATATCAGTCAACGCTATACCATGGCGCTAAAGAAGCCTCCCGATAGATCTGAAGGAAAAGTTTATAAGTGTCACAGTGATACACCTTTTGAATCAGTGATTTGCTTAATATGTGAAGATTTATATCATACAAACGATTTCATAAGAAGAAATTGTGGATTTATATTAAATACTCTGGCAATTTGCAAAAAGCATATACGAACGTAGACATAACCTCAACAGAAGAGCACGTGTTGCCAGGTGAATTTAAGGTTATAGCTGCGCAAATTAAACAATAAGCCGAGCTAGAAATAGCAAATAGAAACCAACAAATAAATGAACTAAATAATGAATTAATAAAACAACAATAATTACACGAAGGATAACAAAAAGTATTACAAGAACAACAAGATCAAATTATTCAGCTACAACAACAGCAAACCATTCAAAGTAAGAAATCACCATATGCCGAAAGCATGGACATGGACCAAACAATGCATGATGAGATAGACTTTGAAACAGCAGATATTACATATCTTAAAAAAGAAAACGCATTGCTAAAAGACATGAATTTCGAATTAAAAGATAAAAATAAGGAAATACAAGAAAAAAATGAAATGCTGAAAAAAATTTTAAAAGACAAAGAAGAATGGGTCAAAAATAACATGTAAAATGACTGCTGAAATTGTTTCGTTTTCAGATAAAACAATTATCTTATTGTGATTAATTATATATATACACACGAAAAAGTTTTTAAGGTATTGAGAAATTGATATTGTTGTTAATGCGGCTTCTTTGTTATGCGTATACAAATTTTATGTAATGTTATATAACTACGATAAACATATTTTTTTCGTAATTTGGGATTTTAGTTTTAAGTTAGTTTTTTAAGTAAATTTTGTCAAACGCATTTTTTGACAAAATCTTAGCCTTAAGTCTTTTTATGTGCCAGCCTATGTACAGGTAACTACGTTTACCTCTATAGGATTTTACCTCTGTAAATTTTTCTGGTCAATAAATTAAAAGAAGTAAATTAAATATAAGGGAGGTATTAATAACTTTAAACATATTCTCTGAGAAAAGATTATTCACTAATCATATATTTTGTGGGAGATTATTATGGTTGACCAAATAACGAGTTAAAAGATCATTAAAATTATCATTAAAATTAAAGATTCCACCGGAATGTCGCCGTGCGAAGAAGCAGTATCTTCGAAAATCAGTGCGAAATTTCTAGGAAGATTTCTTTGCAGAAACGGATTATGATGCATAGAAATTGGCATCTTTATTTGGAGAATGGGATGACGACGTGGAGTTAAATTTCCCTCCAGCTTATCAAAGTAGCCTTCGAACACGGTTAATCGCATTTATAATTTTAGCCCAATGAAATACAGCCCTATGAGGACAAAATTCATGTGATGCGTAATATGCACGGATGAAGGTCGCGATGTCTCAGATTGCGAGGCAAAGATCATGATTAACAGTCAACAAAATAGTTTTCAAAATAACAATTACAACTCTTCAAATGAAAACTATACGAACATCGAGACAAAAGTAGAAAAGTAAAAGAACGGGAAATACTAATCAATCATAAATAAAAGTAGTTTCACTTTAATTTCAAGACTTAACATACGAAAGCTTTGGTACATAATTGTACTAAACGTGTAATAAAAGAGATTTATCTATATTCTGTTACGTCTGTAACGTATTAACCTTGATATTCATATTCCTATCAGAAATTATCTGACATATAAACAATGTGTAAGCGAATTTTGACAACGTTGCATTCCAATGTAAGCGGCACCACGTCGAAGCGAGTCGCAATTACGAAAGAATACACGTGTTTAACTTTTGTGGATAATCAGTATTTTTTAAAGAATTATGTTTAAATTGTTTAAACAGATAATTTCGAATCACCGTCAGGATCATCTGTGACCTAATTTGAACGATTAATAAATACAGCGATGTACGCCAACCAAATTAGTAATTAGCGCACAGATTGCAAGCTCGGTACCACTCCAACCGACAATAGGAGTAGCGAATATTTTTGTATCGGTATCAATTATACGTGAATTAAAGTGTACATTACATACATTAATCGAAGATATCGAAAGTAATTATTTATAAAACCAATTGTGACTCTAGACCATTTTATTGTAAATTTTATAATTAAATAAACAGTGCATTTCGTTGAATTTCAGTCAAATTATTTACGAGAGCCTACGCCCAGAGTAAAGGTAATATATCAATATTATTATAAATTATAATTCAAATACAAAATAAAACAAAATATAACAATTCAATCAAACATCACTTATTTTTATCCTGGAACAGCGGAAGTTCTCGAGCAAGGCTGACTCCCAGGACATACAAAACTTTTTTTTTCATTTATTTATTTATTCATTCTATCATATTTTATAATAATTTTGTGATATAAAAACGACGAGCGAGCACCTGCAATTCAGTCATGTTAAAAATTCGAACTCCGTCTTACCCCAGTCGATAATTGTGGGATAAATGGATAAGAATATTTTATCATAGTTATCAAATTTTATAATATTAAATTTATACGCCAAAATAAACATTACAAATGATTAATTAATTTATTGGTTCATTGAATTTATTACACATATATCAGGGGATGAGATAAAAATAAGTAATATCAAACAAATAATAATAAAAGAGTTTTATTCTCTGATTTCAAGATTTAACAATAGATAGAATAGATTTCACAAATAATTAGTACAATGCGCAAAATTATAATTTCCAAAGATCAATCCGTTAATTGGTAATTGACCTTGAGTAAATTATTAATTATAACTTTTAATAAAGACTAACTGGATAATAAGATTTATACAATGTGAATTTCAAGTTTCAAATAATGTACTTTAATTCATTTTATTTCTTTTAACAACCAATATTATGATTAATAATTAACTATTGTTAAGTAAGGTTTGTGAGAAGGTTCTCATAACATGAAAACTAAATGACTGAGTGTATCGTATATTGTGCCCTGTGTTTGGTAGGTGGAGTATACGTATAAGCGCAACACTTGTCGATTTACACCAGTGCCCGCAGAATAGTTCAACCTCGCTCCAACCTTATAATCGAATTGTTTTTCGATGTTTTTTTCCTTCTATCGGGAATTTTGATATTAGGCTAGCCGGACCTTTCCAGAACGATTTATAAGTCGCAACTAAAGCTTCTGTTCACTGGACCGTCACCGCGACTCCACTCCGTGAACATTTAGTTCCCTCCACTTTCAATTGTTAACAGTAGTTAGCAACATCCTAATACTGAGTCCAACAATTGTCTGTACGAGCTGACCTCCACAAGGTCAGAGAGATTGCGCGCGCGGGGACCAGTGATCAGAAACATCTGTAGCTATCGAAACTAGAAAGAGATCGGGCCTTTCTGAGCACACATTGACATGAATGTCTTGGCACAATAGGCCGATTACTCACTGAAGATGAAAAAACCTTACTTTACAAACATCGAGTGTAACAAAGATCGCGTAAAAATTATTGTTTTTATAACAAATTTGAAAATTGCTATTCACGATTAATGTAACAAAAAATCCATATACTTTTATGTTTACTGATTGATAAACGCGAAAATTATATTTTTGCATTGTAATGGAAATGTTTGATTCGACAGTTTCTGATTTATAATGCTTATTTTGTTTTCTCTGTGTATAATTATCTTTACTTCGGGTTTACGTTTTATACTTAATTCATTTCCTTATCCATTTATATTATTTAAAAATAAGATACTTTCCATATCTCCACGTATGTAATTATTAATAGACTAATAGAAGTTCCTTCATGTTATTTTGGAATGGCGCCAGAATACCCGTTATTAAGCCTTGAAATTGGAGTGAAAATACTTTGATTTACGATTAATTATATTTTTGTTATATTACCTTTCTCTTGATGTAGGTCTTGAAAATGAATATACTGATAATTAAATAATTAAACTATTCCTTGAACTAGAAATTTTTCGGTTAAACGATCTAAGCTTGTTATTATAGCCTTTACAAGTAAATTGCTCTATCTTATCGATTGGAGTTGTATGAATGATTTATTTCTTGCAGGTTCGGCTATGGATAGGTCACCGTTGGGAGAAACAATATTTTCGTCAATCCTATGAAAACTTTCGAGAAGATTACTTCGCCGCGACGGATTATGACGTCTGGGGTCTGGCCTCCCTATTCGAGCATTGAGATGCTGCCATTGCATTGGACTTTCCTCCGGTTTATAGAGCCAGCCCATCCTCAAGGAGAATGACTCGCACCTACAGTTTGTCCGTTAGGGATTTACTCGGCAATGTCGTTGGTGGCCTCTGACGAAACGTGAACATGACTTCTACGGCCTTTTGAGACTATTCTTGCTGGTAAAAGGATATGCGAACTGGCGGATAAGGATTTCGTTTCTTCAGAATGGGGACTTCCTTCTTCATCGGACAAAATTTGATTTTTAAATATTAATGATTATTTGTATGAATTAATACGTTATTATATTATTAATTTGTAAATAAAATAATTTTTATCTCATATGGTTTACTTAATTATTTTCATTACCTTCTTTCTGTCATCCCTTTTATCGTCGTAAATTAAAATTTTATTATTAATATTATTATTAATGGTCGTAGATGGAATGTCGAATACTCCGAGGGAAATTATCACTCCAGTAATTTCGATGTTTGGGGTCTCGTGCATCTCTTCCTGAATAAGCAACAGGAATGGATGAGTGCGAACGGCACCCAATTAATCGTCTACTTCTTCCAGTACACCATGACCATTTCCATAGATAGTACAATTGTTTAAAAAAGAAATATTATTTCTTTTTATTGTTACAGGTACGGTTGTGAGCAGGTCACCGTGCAGAAAAACAATATTTTCGAGAGCCGAACAGGAACTTTCAAGGAGGTTATTTTGCGGAAACCCATTATGACGTAGGGAGTTGACTTCCTTATTTGGACAGCAGAATGACACCGTTATAAAAGAGTTATTGATACAGATATTAGTTGTTATGTTTTGTGACGTATAATCAAACGAATTTAAAAAAGATATACAATTACATCAGTGATTTTCTGGAGTAAAATGCGAATATATACGATTACGAAAATTCAGCAGCGCTAATATTACTCGACTGTTACGTTAAAGTAATCTTTTACGAAATTTTTTATTTGTAAATTGTGTTACGAATGGAAGCTTCTAATAAGCAAATGAGTGTGACCATGAACCCGTAAATATGTGATAATGAGTAATGCACAAATCAGAAGAACCGAGGCACGCGGTCCAGCGCGATTCTGCATCAGCAACATGCGGAGCGTCAGCGTAACACTTATACAAGGCAGGAGAACAACGCATCCACGAGGCACTGAATCACCGACACGAGGATCGAGTATCGAATTAGGAGGAAGGAACGAAGGCCGATCAGCAATGATCTCTCACTCATGAACCCGGGGGCGAAGCCATAAAAGTGGAAGGAAACGCGTCCAAGAGACAGACGAAAAGGAGAGATGAAAAGGAGAGACGAAAAAGAGAGTTGAAAAGAGGAGACAGAAAGAGTAGACAGAAGGAGAAGACTTCGAGAAGGACTAATAACGAACGAGCCATCCTACTATATCGAAGAGACGTCGATCAGTTACATCGCGAACACACGTTAGGATCTCGCATTCTCTCTCTCTCTCTCTCTCTCTCTCTCTCGGGCATATACGTATTCGAATAAAACATAAAGATTATATTCTATCTCTCGTGTATGTCATTGCATTGTTTCGAGTCTCGGCTTGGAACGACACGAACACCTCAAACCCCTCATACGTATGTGAACCGCGATAGGCTCAAACGTAACATTTTGGTGCTAGGTGTGGGGTTCCCGTTACGAAATAAGTAGTCACTTTTAAAAAATTGCGAAGCTCGTGGTTTCCAGCATTTCCAACTACTCCCAGACAGGAAAGACAGGAAGGACAGGAAGGAAGGAAGCCAGGATGAGACCAGCTATCTTCTTGATCGTCGTGTTCAGCTTCAAGTAAGTGAAATTACATTATCAGGAATTCTACATATTTTTCTGACCCAGGTGGAATTCTATAAAAGGCTGTGCATAATAAAATTAAATGCATGCGAATTTTTTTTAACTGACTAATTGCCGAAATAATTTTTTCTCTTTTTGGAAAATACATAAATCGTGATAGAACATATTGTTAAATATCTATATTCTCGTGGCAATAATACAGTGTTTGTTTGTTTTTGATCGCCCAGGAGTGCGACTCGTGGCCCTCAGACGTGTTACGTGTGGAGACTGTCCGCACGTAGATTATATTATACGTTAGAATCAGTATTTGAACTTTCTGGAAACTTCTGAGGCAGGTACGCTGCACGATACAGGCACGAGGCCGAGCAACGAAAAATGCAGGATTACAGTTTGGCCCAGCGACAGTATCCACCGCGATTCGCTCCTACCTTTGGATGTGTAGGAGAGAGGGAACCATTTCAGAAGTGCATAAAAGCCGATGAAATCGGCTGTGCAATGCCCTAGCTCTCTCACCCTCGGTCTCTCCCGCTGGACGACACCTGGAGCGCTGGCCGAAAGACTCAGGACTTAGGCCGACTGAGGAGGAAGCCACGATTTATATACTAATATACTAATAAACTAACATAAAATATATTCAAAGCATTACATTTTTCAGTAAGGGGCCATTCATTGTAATGTTACGTCCTGTGACGTATCATTTAAATTACATCACTCTCATCAGACGACGAAGCGAGTCATCGAAATTACGTAAGTATACAAGCGTTGAAATTTCGTTTAGAGTCAGAATTTTGATATTACAATTCGAACAATTTACGTTTTGTTTAAAGATGATCTCAGCTCAATATCAAGAATCATCTTTAACCTGATTTAAATACCTAATAAATACAGCGATTTGCGCCAACCGAGTCAGTATTCGTGCAAGTGTTACGTCTGTGACGTATTTTTAAAATTAAATTGATATTCATACTTCTCATCAGTAATTTTCTGACATACAAACAACGTGTATGCGAAATTTTACAACGTTGCCTTTTCAATTACGAAACACCGCGGTATAACAGGTCATCAAACTTGCAAAAGACAACGTATTATATATTTTTTTAGAATCAGCATTTCCCAAGGCTATTACCGAATTATATACGGTTACATCACCAAATATGATCTCTATTTACCAAATAAGATGATCCCTATTTACCGTTTACGATCATCTTTAACCTAATTATTCTGTATTATAAAAGAAGCGACGTTTGTCACTCGCATCAGTTAATGCGCGCCCAGATCTCGAGCTCCGTATACTCCGATCGGCAATAGGAGTAGCTAATAATTTTTCAGACCAATACGAGCTCATATTCATTTACAAGATACAATCTTATATTTCTAAAATCAATAAACTAACTGTATTAATTGTTCGCGAAAATAACGCATATTTATAGAAAAGTAAGGCGAATAGATCAAATAAGCATTTATAAAGTTAATTGCGAGTCTAAGCATTTTATTGTAAACTCTATAATTCAATAAATAAGTGCAACTATTAGAACGTCAATTTATTCATTCCAAGAATCTACACACCAACAGTAAAAAGGTAAATAATCAAAAATATAATAAATCTATAGAAAATAAGAGTAATTTCTTCGACGGTTCATGACTTAACACAAGGATCACACGGGACTCCGTACCTCTCCGGTCGACAATAGGAGTAGCGAATATATTTTTGTACAGGCCAATACGAGCCTATAGAAAATTACTAGAAAAATATTTATATCAATAAAATTAATAAATTATCAGTACTAATTACCCGCGGAGCAGACGTATATAATATTCAGTTAAAACGAAGAAGTTGGAATCGAATTATTTTAATTGTAAAATTTATAGTGTACAATAAATGGTGCAGTAATCTAATCAGTAGTTATTTATTTACAAGACTTACGCCAGAGTAAAGGTAATATAATAACAATCAAATATCAATAATTTATAACAAAATAAAATTATCAAATAAAAATAAGAGTATACTCCCCGATCTCAAGACTTAAACAGTAGCATGAATTGCCAAAACTACTGAAAATAAATGCGTACGGCTCGTCGAGTTATTGACATAGTATTTAATAAATTGTCATTACAAAAGTAATTGACAAAATAAATGATTTTTCAAATTACATATTGAAATCGAAAATACATCACACAAAAAATAAGAATAACAGTCTAACACAAATGAGAGAATTAAATTAAATAAAAAAGAATTTAAAAAAAAATACTCAAATAGAAGAAAAGTATTACAATATAAACAAGATTATTACAATGAGTAATTATACAAAAAATGATGACAATAAAATATTACATTAGAAAGCGAACTATAATAAAATAATAAAATAAGAAAAAAATATTTAAATATTATAATGAAATAGAAGAAAAAGATAATGAAGGAAAAACTCTAAACCATAAATGAGTAACAAATGCATAACGAAAAACCCACAAGAATAATTCCCTTTGACTTCAAGACTTAATACAGCATACACAAGTATTTCTATTTTGCTATTGGATTTCTTAAAGAGAAAAAGTAGGTATATCGCGTTTAAAGAAATTAAGTAGTATAGCTCAATTTCCCTTGCGCCTTTATAACCGTTGAGTAGTTAAGTATAATTTTCAACTTGCATTATCTAGACTATGGTTAATAATAATTTTGATGTTTATGAAATAAATATCATTTAGAATTCCTGTTAGTATTAACCTAATCTTTTCCTTCTTCCCTTTAGATAATATTTATTTTGTGAGTGAATAACATTTCAGAAAAAAAAATATTTCTTCATTTATAATGCAAAAATAGATAGTTTTGTTTCTTCTGAATCTTGTGTATAGTAGGATAGGATAAAGAAGGAGGGAGTAACAGTCTTTTTTTAACGTTTTGGGTGTCTGAATGTTGAATTCCTATCCTTTTTTGGTTTTTTGGATTTTTTTTGTAAAGGTCGTGAAATGTTTGATCGATATATTACTACTTTTCTTAGCTCATTTTTTCATTCATTTCTTTCCTTCAACTTGTATTTATTCATTGCTATTAGTAGATGTGTAACTGAGTTACAGAATGTTTCAAGTACTTTTGATAACTATCCATATATAATGCGTGTAAGAGGTATCCTCGTAATATAACATCTACGAGCATTTTAATAAGTTGAAAAATAATTATTGTCATGATTATTTCTGAGCTGATCGTGTAACCTTGAGTTAATCTTGTTTTTTTATTAATTATTGATTGTTTCTCTGTGATAAATAGTAGTCTTTCTTTGAATTTTTCTAAATTCTGTTGTAAGTATATTCTACTAGTAGCTAAAGAATTTAACTTTTGTGATTCCCAATCCTTTTTAATAATTGTTTATATTAATGTGCAATAATAATTGCATGCAGTCGACTTGGATTTGAGTTCTTACTAATATGTGTGTTTTTGGTGCTAGATACCATGTTATGTTGTCCAATATGACTGGTAGTTTAAGAACATATTAGTTTGTGTACTGCTTCTCCTGCTAATATGGCGGGATATCCTGGTTTCTACATTATATTGTAGGCGAATTTATCTAAAGAACTCGATGTCAGAGATAAGGAATTGTGAATTTCCCAGCTCCTATCTACCTTATGCATTATTTGAGATAAATTTTGGGATTTTACCTAAATGTTTGTACTATTTATGCAGTAATCTAGAAGTAAAATATAACAAGCTACAGTAGTTTTAACATAAGTATATTAATTGAATACATTTTTATAAACCATTTTGATGCTAATAATATGAAAACAATTATTAAAGTCACCGTTAACATTCATTCACGTCTATTACGTAAAGCGGCTTAGAGAATAATATTAATTTTTAACGCTCAGTGCGTAAATCAGCTGCACGTTTCCTAATTAAATATTTTTACGTTATTTATATCGCTCGCAGGTTGAAAGCGTTCACTTACCCAATGATTTAAGCTCCTCGTAAAAGGAGCAACTTTTGCTAAATTACGATAAAGATGAAAGAACGATAAAAATCGTAATTATTTTAAATTTCCGATCACGGCGCGATAAAAGTAATGAATAGCTCCTCCGCCGTTCGCCGTTTTTATCTCAATTTATTAAGCCCCGATAATATTTCCTTGCAAGCGTGCACACAGCTCTCTCTCTCTCTCTTTCTCTCCTTCTCTCGCTCTTTCTTTCTCTCTCTTTCTCATACAAGATGGCCCCTTTTACGCGATTTCAATTCCAATTCTTCTCAATCAGCCGAGATGTATTCATTACTCGCGATAAATGCGCGTCGAAAGATTAGCATCGCTAGCTCGCTCGCGCACAATTATAATGCGCGCGAGAAGAGGGATATATTCGTTTATCTCTCGTTGGTGCGAGTATATCTCGCGAAATATAACTCGCCTTCCACCTTTACAACTATATAATGCGTAGGTCTGTGAGCCACGATTTATTTCCTCGCAAGGCATATGAGTATAAACTTGCATATACACTCATACATACACATAAGCGCTACTGGAGAGATTTATTCGTCGTTAATGCCAAAATATTTAGAGGTCGATTACCGAGCGGATAATCCCGACCGATTCAGTTAGCTACCAGTGCGAGGGAGAGTATAGAAGAACTAGTTAATAAGAGAGTGGAAGAAAGAGTGAGACGCGAGATGACCGATTTCGAGATAAGGCGCTGGTTATGAAAAGGGAGAGAATGACGCAGTGGCGAGAAGCCGTATTATGATTAGCGTGATACAAGTAAAAGGAGACGACGACTGAGAACGTAGAGATTGAATGGATAAACGGTGAGCTGTTACCCAGTAATTTATTCTAATTTGCGCGTAAAATTCGTGATTACTTATTTTTTGTATGTGGTTTTTAAGATATCGGGTATTTTTCATTAGAGTGCTTTTCAAAATAAATATTATTCGTATTACATTTATATTCCCTCCTCCTTTAAGATAATATTTATTTCATTAGAGAATAATATTTTAGAATTTTATAAAATAAAAGTGTAATTAAATCGCGAATATAGATATTCTCTTTCTTTGGTATTTTTCGTACTTGTAGAGGGAGCTGATAGTGGAATTGAGGGTAAGGGTCTAAATTTCTGCACTTCGGTGTTTCTGGGAGCGGATGTTCGAATTCTACTTTCCTTTGAGTTGTTGAATTTTTGAGTATTGGGTGAGATATAGTTGGTCTTTGGATTTCTATTTCTTATAATTCCAACTCTTCTTTAGCTGTTTTTTTTTATATTTTGAGTGGTATTATTTTCATTGAATACTACTAGTAAGTGTACCACTGAACTGAAAAAAGCTTCTAGTAATTTCATTGACCATCCGTACAATGCATGTAGGGCACATCCACGTATTATTAGGTCAACCATTACCTTAATGAATTGAAACACTAGTAATGTCATTATGATTCTAGAGCTTATCATTCCATATTCTTCGTATTTTTCAACTATTTTTTCCAAGTGCTTTCGGCGATATTTGACAGTGTATTTTCTGTCAGTAGATTTTTCAAAATGTCGTCCTTTACAGAATTTGAACTCTGCGTGATGCGTGTTATCATATTGATAATTGCTTTTTCTTCAAGTGGAAAAAGTAGTCTTTTTTCGAATTTCTCTAGATCTTGTTGCGAGTATATACCATTGGTAGCCAGTGAATTTAGTTTTTCTGGTTCCCAATCCTTTAAAATTCGTGACTTGAAAATTGTAATATTTTTCTCTACTCTTTTTGGTTTGGGCAACAAAATCCAACTTCCATCTATTTTATAGTAAGGAGGAATGATAGTATCGCAGTTAATTTGTGTTCCTGTCGTTATTAATATATGTGTTTTTGGTGTGAAGGAACCATGTTGTATTACCTGTTATAAGTGGAAGTTCTTCATAGCACTCTTTGGTGTGGTGTATTTTTACACTTGTAGCTGTACACTTTATTATATGTACGGCTTCCCCTGCGAGTTTGGCGAGGTATCCTGGTTTCTGCATTATATTGTAGGCGAATTCGTCTGGGGAGGTGGATGCTAATGATAAGGAATTTTGGATTTCTCTCCTTTCTACTTCGCACATTTTTGTTAATAAATATATACTTTCAAATTGCATTCTAAAATGTTTTACTACATGTACGAATTTTGCATTAATATAAGTGTTACGTCCGTGACGTATTTTTATTCCTACTTCGCATCAGAAATTTTCTAACAGTAACAACGAATGTGTACGCAAAATTTTACTACGTTGCAATTTGAAACGACAAAGCGCCGCGACACAGCAGATCATCGGCTTGCGAAAGACAAGGTGTAATACATTTTCATTGGAATCAGCGTTTTAAATGTCGCTACCGAATCTCGTA
>JAYJLV010068181.1:0-16139 GCA_036873485.1 Torymus texanus
CACACACACACACACACACACACACACACACACACACACACACACACACACACACACACACATACACACACACACATCCACAATCGGGAAAACCGCGTTTGCGTCTAGCGAAACCCGAAGCCCCGGCTGCAATAAAATCGTCGGGCGGCTTTCTCAGCGGGTTCGCTCGCGCGTTCTCCGTTATAAAATGCGCGAATTATTATTAGGCGCGGCCGAAAATACACCGCGCCGCGCAAGGTCGCCGCCGTCGGAGCCGTAGCCACGGCTGTCCGCCCGGAAAATCTTGAGCGAGTTTCCAACGTGAGATGAAGAAGAAGAAGAAGAGGTAGAATGAGAATGTGAATGGAGAGGAGGTCGCCACCGCACGGGAAAGCTTGCAAGCTCGTAGGAGAAGCGATTGAGTTGCTGAGAGGTACCGGAGAGTCGAGAAGGGAGCGATGTTAACGGCGGAAGGTTGGTGAGGTGCGATGATGGTATAGAGTGTAAGAGGAAAAGATGGAAGTGCACGGGAAATGGCGCGAAGAAAGTTCAACTTGTGTGTTTGTTGTATTAGAATACTGAAGTATTATTGTGGGTGATGAAAAGCTTCTTTTTTATGTAGTTTTAACGGTTTTAAGAGACTTACTTAATTTCGAACAAAGATTATATAATAGTATAATTTATAAATTTTTAAATGTTGTAAGACTATTGACATAACTATAATCGCTTAGATTTTAAAATAACTTAGTACTCAAATAACATTATGTCGAACTACTTCATGCATTAAAAAATGATTTTGTCACTGTAAGTTTTGCCTAGACACTAATGAACATTAAAAGACATGCGGCTGAAGCCAATATGTATCAATGTTTTTCTTTACATATGCAACAAATTTTTCACTTACTTCAAATCCTCTTAATAAAAAAATTTACTTTAAAATAGGAGTAACAAGTTTATCTTGGTTTGCATTTATCGTTTTCAATCTATTAACTTTTTACAGTGAGCAATTAAATTTTTACTATCACACTTATTATTCATATTTTTCAACCAATCTTAATTAAATAAACATTCGCACTCAGAAATGCACTATTTTTGTATCCAAACAAAATTTCGTATAGCCTAAGCCTAACCGATAACTTGCTCCACCGAGCTTTGAGCTTCATCGCTAGATGGCAACATCTTCCACTCCAACGCTAATTGCTTAACTTCAATAAAACATTTTTAAATTCACACCTTAAAATAACATCTCAACCAATATTCCCAATACATTTTACAATCACTCTCCATTCAACCCTAACCACAACCATAATAAAAACATCAACACCTCCTTATACTCACAACTAACTTCAACTTCCAATTATCTCTCTACCAAACTACACGACCTCCAAACTCCAATCGTCCCATATTAAAAACCTTAACTTCCTCTTCCTAACCCTGACAAACTACCGCTGCTATGATCAACCGAGTCGCGACGGGAAAACATTTCCGAGTCCGCGTTTACTGCAGATCGGACGCATCGATCACAAGCGTAAACATGCGCGTGCGGCGCTAATATAACCGCTGCCAGAATTCAACCACACAGAGTTCGGCCGCCCCCAAGGCCTTTGGCCTCTCGTGTTGCACTCTCGGGACTAATGGTTCGTGTATGCGAAAGCTATCGTTGTATATATCGTATACGTTTAGATATCGTTAAAGACTTTTTCCAAGAAGAGAAGATTGAGAAATGATTTAAAGATGACGTTTAGATTTGTTTGCTTTTTTCTATAGGATGAAGAAGAAGAAAAAGTTGAGAATTTTTGATCGGTTAGGATTTTAATTCAAACAGTATATAGATAGCATCGTGGTTCTTCGTGGAATTCAAGCTTTAATCTTACTTGATTCAATAACCATTGGGCAGTTTGTGCAGGCGTTAATTTATTGCTATAGCAGGTATAGTTGGAGATTACTTATTTTAAATTGATCCAATAGTATCCGGGTACTGACCTCTGGTTGGTTAATGTTGCGCGGTGGATCGGTAAAATAAATAGGGATGTCTTGGTTTAAGTGAAAGTTTGGATATATACTGTGACCCAGAATTTGGAGGTTGATCATTGCAAGGTCTGCGTTATGGTGCGCTCTTTTAATTTACGTTTAATCGTTTTTCTTTTTGTTTTAATATTTGTAGTTGAATTAAAAATTACATTATCGAATGATTTATATGCTTAAAATGAGAGTAAAGTGGAATTTGTTTATTTAAAAATGTGTAAATTCTACTATTTCTATTGCAATGTTGAATGGTATTAAAATAGTTTGATTCTTTGGAAAATCTAAAGGAGGATTGATTTTGAATGTATAAAAAACATTGAAATTTATATTTTTGTATAGTATATCGTGCTTGTTTATTTTTACTACTTGTTTTTTATTATTACAATATATGATTTACTAAACTGTCTCCTTATTAGAAGTTCAAAATCTTAGTTAAAATATAATGTTATTTTACATTCTAATCAATGATGTGTATTTTAAAAGTATTGATAACAAACAAAAACTAGGATACCTACACGGAGAAAAATTTATATGTAAACTTTACTTTATTTATAAGAAAATTTACTATTTTTATAGTAGCTCTGGGACACACTCGACATGGGGGATTTGTACTGTTATAAATAGTAATTTTAAGATTTTATTAGCAAATTTTACTTTTTAAATATTAATTTTCATCATTTTTGTAGAAAATTTTACTATTTGAAATAGTACTTTTTCTGATTGCTGCAAAAATAATAAAAAGTACTATTTCAAATAGTAAAATTTGCTATAAAACTAAGAAAAATTAATATCTAAGAAGTAAAATTACTATTTAAAACAGTACAAATCCCCCAGGTCGAGTGTGTCCCATCGCTACTCTAAAAATAGTAAATGTTCTTATAAAAAAAGTAAAGTTTACATATAAATTTTTCTCCTTGTATAGTCAAGCTAATGAATAAGTACAAAATATATACACAAGCCATCTCAATCATCCCACAGACCTATTACCAATTTTCCAAGTACAAACAGTTGTTGTAATCCTTCCACATAATTCCTAAATATGAAAGTAGTTTTTATAACGAACAATCACCAAAAAAAATGTTTTAATAATCTATGCAAATAAAAAATTTAAATATTAGTTTAATGACAATCAGCTTTTAGAAATCACAAACCGTAATAAAGATAAAAAAGAAATAAATTCAATTCATACAATATTACCAATTTCAATCAAATTTAAAATATATTATCAACCAATTCTCCACCACAATTCCCCACATCAGCCACAACCGATTATCAATATATACCATTACGCCGACCCAACCTTAACAAACCGATGCTCACAGCCAACACCACACACATCGGAATCTTCGCGAAATCGCACACGGCTACTCGCACTACGTAAGAACACCTTGCGCACGTGACGCGCTTCTTCTCTTTTATTAACGGCGATATAATAATAATGATGACGGCTGCGGCGGTGGCAGAGCAGTGCGAATGCACGCGCACGTTGTATCGCCGTTATTTATGGATTGTACGCGGCCGTGGCCAGGCCAGCAGTGCCAGTGCAAGTGTAGCGAACGCGGAGCCAAGAGGGTTCGTTGTTGCGAATGGAAGGGAGGATAAGAAGGTTCATTGGGTTTGGTAGGTGGTGTAAAGTGTGGTTGTAGAGAATGGTGTAGGTTTTGGGATAGTTTTAAGAGGTTGGATATGATAGGATAGATGTGAATTATAGATTTAAATTTTTGTGTAAATAACGTTCCCTTATGAAATGTTATAGAAATGATTGTAGGAGAGACTGGAGTAAAACCGAACGAGGTCAGAAATCTTTAACCCCTTCTAAAATCTATACGAGGTTATTGTTGACATGCAGATTTTATGCCCTCTTTAAGCATGTTTCTATTATATTATTTTCTACACAATTTGGCATATTAATAGGTAGTAGTCTCGTGTAGATTTTTGAAGAGGTGAAAGATTTTCGAGCCCATTCGGTTTTACCACATCCTCCCCTATGTCTAATAGTGTAATGGTAGTAAAAATTATTAAAATAAAGAGAATAAGATGTTTGAAAAATGTTCTTTACTTTATACGTTATACATTCTTCCAACATTATTTCTGCAAGATATTACCGGCCGTTTTCTTTGATTATAATGTATACTGGCCAATGCATCATTATATTGACAAATATTAGCGAATACGAATGATAAAAAGGTTTTATGTAAATTTATTTTCAAATATAACATACTGTATTTAAGGCACACGACTGGTAAATAATTTGGCACAAAAATTCAAGTTCATACGAAATAAAGTAAGCTTTAACTAAAGGCGTGATCATACGAATGAAATAATTCTTAAAATCCATAAATTCACATCCACATCAATAAAAAAATCCTTTGCCTTATTTCCCCCTAAAACCACAACTACAACCATTCATTCCGTTACCACCATCAGATTTATTCTCTTCACAAACCTCATCAATTACATCACACTATCACTCCAACGGCCATCCCTTCATTTACCTCAACAACAGAACCATAATCCCACTCTCTCTCTCTCTCTCTCTCTCTCTCTAACTCTATCTTTTCTACTTCTCCCCACACACGACTTAGACCTTAACGAATCCCACCTACGACACTAAGCTCATCATCTTCAAGAACCCGGCAACGACGACAACTATCTCAATTGCAACACCCACGGTAATTAGGTCGCGACGCATACCTTCTCACACGCATACACGCTTCCTTCTTTCTTCTTCTTATTCTTCTTTGCGATGAGTCATATATACACTCGACCGTAAGCCCTTGCGGCACGCCGATATAATTTAATATCACGCGGTACGGCGTTAATCTTCATTAGCCGCTAACGAGCCTGCGATCGCGAGCGGTTTATTTCGATTCAATGTGAGCTGGAGTGGGGAGTACGTGTATATTTATGGGTTTCAAATGCGTCGTGGTGGATTTAAAGCGTCGAGGGATATGAGATGTTAAGAATGTGGAGGATTTTTAATGAATATAAATGAATGTAAATTTTTTTTTCGGAATTACGAGTATGTGGTTTAAGGTGGTACCGCATGAAAGATGAGTTTAAGGTAATGTCAATGTTGCAGGGATAAAATATGTATCTGTTCACAGGTATACTAGTATTATGTTCTTGAAATGGTACAAAGAAAGTGATCTGAAAGTTGTATGCGCCGGTAAGTAGGACTGCGTGAAGACACAATGATTATTTCTTATAATTTGTAAGTAGAGAGATCTCATGTGCTTTGTATGAAGTTCGGAGCACATATTTGCTTTACACGCATAGCATTCTAATCGCGTTTATAGTATAGGCGGGAATTTTAATTGCACAAAATACTCGAAACTACATTTCGAAAGTATATATTTTCGTAATATTAAATAAGCAGCAGTTTAAATGTTTTACAGTGTTGATATTATATGAACTTACTGATCAATTTTTTATGTAATAACCCGTATAGAAAAAAAAAACAAACGTAGGAAATTGTAAGAAACCGTAGGAAACCGTACAAAACTATAGAAAACCGCTCCAATTCGGACATTTTACAGTGTTAATTCCTACGGTTTTTTACGATATTATACGTTTTTGTACTATATTGTACGGTTTCCTACATTTATTATTTTCACTTAAAAAATTTTTTATATATGCGAAAAATTTATGAATTGTAATAATGCGTATGAAAACATATAAAACCGCATCAATCCGTACATAAACATAAGAAAACGTAAGAATCGGTAAATTTTTTTAAAACTTACGGAAATATACGTTTTTATACACTTTCTTACGTTTTCTTATGCTTTCTTACGTTTAAGTTTTCACAGGAAAATTAAAGAAAATTTATAAATCGTATAAAAACGTATAAAACTGTACAAAAATGTACAAAAATATACGAAACCGTAAAAAATTTGTCCGAATTGGAACGGTTTTCAACAGTTTTGTACGGTTTTGTACGGTTTCTTACGATTTCCTACGCTTGTTTTTTTCCATACGGAAATGTATATTTATCAGTATCTTTAACAAAATAAACAATCAATAACTCTTTATTTAAATCATATCAGTTCCTATAATGAAATTCTACAAAACAATACCACCAGCAATTAAAAATGTTAAAACCCTATATACACCTTATAAAATCCCTTAAAATTACTCAACCCCACATCAGCAATCTAAAACCCATCAACCTAACCATACCCTCCCACACAATTCCCTGCTCATCACGACTTTTCACACACCACGCATAGAAAACTTGGCGTCTACTTACACGAACGCCTCATAAATTACGCTTTCGACGAGCGTCAAGCTTACACAGATGCACGTCACACACACCGAGATTTCACGCTCTCACTGTTCCATTAGTATACAGAGTAACGGTCCACACACGCGACGTGTCGTCAAAAATCAAGCGTGTCTGTATACGTCGCGACGTGTTCATCTTATGTAAAAGATAGGTAAGCTACTGTAATAATAGAAAATCACGTGTGCTCGAGGTGTAATGCTCCTTAGCTGGTAGCGGGGTTTCCGGTTCGATCTAGATTTGGCTAGTGTAGTGTATGTCATATTAAATGACAATGGGTACCGAGGTTCGGTATAGTGTGAGATGACCGGGGTGCTGTTGAAGTGTAGTTGAAATGTCATGTATATGGGAAGGTAGAGGTTAGGTATCTTTTTTTTCTTTAATGTTGGGGAACAGCCTTGGACGAATCTTTTTTATTTTTATTTTTATCTGAAAATGTACAGAAATATGTATAGACACGCGTAAAAGTGCACGTGCACGGTAAAATAAATATAACTCAACGAACAAGTAAAACGCAGCAGTCGTTAAAAATTGACTCACTCGACACGCGTTAAAAAAATATATCTAAAACAAAAGCTAACCGGTAATATCAACACAATACAGCCTATTTTCATTCTATTCTATTCATAATCTTTGATAATATACGTAAATTATCTGTGATTATTTTTTATTTTCCGTTTCTTATTGTCTAGTTATAATTTAGTACAAGAAGTATATTTATATTATAAGATATTCTTAAAATTTGTGATATTCGTGAAAATGTATAGTTATATTTTTAATGATATATAATATGTACACAATATTTATCGTAATTTATAATTTTGCCTTAAAGCGAATAAATGAGTATCTATATGTCTATCTATCTTCATTATCTTACTTCGTCATTCTCGCATTAATTTTCCCTGCCTCTAAAATTCTATTTCATTTACACCCCACCGGTAGGTAGTGGGTACTAGTAGTGTGGTGGTATACTATCCGCGCCCCAAACTATTCATGACACCTAACCCACTGCACTCTCCACTCATACCTACAGCAGCACAAGCACCTCCCACTTCTAATATACATTTAATTATAACCCGATTCGCGTAATAGACAAGACAATCGTCATTGTTCTCAATGGCCTTGAGCAGAGAGCTTCTGGACCGCATACGCATCTTTCTCATTCTTTTCCGATCCAATTTCGGCGGCACGACTTACACGTGCTGTACAACAAAGGGCGCGTGTGTATGGATATTATATTCTTTGTCGAATCAGTGGAATGACGTCGTTATCGTGTTAAGCAGCGTACAGATGAGTAGTGAATGACGCGGTTGTCAGATGGTGACGAGGTGCAGGTGGTGAATTGATTCGGTTCGGGTGCAGTGTAGATGAGCAGTGTAGATGAGTTACGCGATGAGGAATTTATAGAGGCGCAAAAATGGATCTTTTGTGCTGGATTTGGGTGTATGTGAGTCGTCGTACACGTCAGATAGTAGTGGGATATGAGGTTTAGATATAGTTTTGGGTAAGTGGTGTGTAATAGAGGGAGTGATAGTTATAAGACGGTATGATTAATGATAAATGGTGATGAATAGGATGAAACAATTTTTTATTTTTACGTTCTATTTTTCATTTTTACCGGGATTAATTAAAATCAAGTAGTTAACTAACCGATTTTAGGTTTTGAAATCGCGTTACTACATATAGTATAGAAAAATCGCATATTAGAGTTTTATTTCAAATTATAAAATTGTATGATCTATGCATAGTTTCTAACATGTATTCGTATAAAACTGAAAACGATAAATATATCGATAAAAGATATACTTAGATTATAATTACTTTCATTATGCTAAAATATAGACATTATCTCTAAGCAAACTTTGAAATTTCAAAATTCTCGAGCATCTTTTCGACGTTCAAGGTTATATATTGGCACGAGCGAAATTTAAAGAGTATAACAACAAACTACCCGCTGATGAGCCGTCTGCGTAAAATTTGTAGCTTTTAAATATAAATACTCGTAAATTACGAAAAACGTTTTAGTCTTCCTCACCAACCACCACGGCAAGAGAAAGTCAATGAATCCAATGGACCGAAAAAGTACTTACTCTTCTTATATATTCTCATAACGCACGCGCGTGTGCGCACTCGAAACACGAAAAAAAAATAATTACACGCTTTGATGTTCCAGAGACGAAAATTCGGGCGCGCCGAAATTAATGTATTTTTTTTTACGCACGGTGCTGTAAATTATCTCGAGAGAGAGCGTAAGAGAAAGAGAGTACAATCTCTCATCGCGATCCCGACAACGAATCATTAAATTATACGACTCGTGAATACATTTATTAATCGTAAAATTATGCTACACACCGAGGGAAGAGCTTTTAGTGGATTAATGATGAATAAAATTTGCACCGCGACAGACGCTTAATCCGTTATTTAATTAGCCGAATAAACACAGAGAGTTAGAGAGAAGAATTAGTGCGATGTAGCGCGAGTAGAGAGAGAGAGAGAGAGAAGTGTTAGCGATACGCAACCGCTTTAAGTTCAACGTCAGCGCGCTATTATTAGGAGCAATTGAAATATGTAGGCGTTAATAATATTGTTCGCTTCTGTCTTGGGATAAATTTATAAGATGGTGTTCGATTCGTTCGTTCGTTAATGGAGTATGTACGTACTCAGTGTTGGAGAACAGTTATGGTAATCGACAGTTTTTATAGTTTCTAATGAAAGTATGTTCGAAGAAGAATACTTTAAAAAATAAGTAAGAATAATTGTATAGTTGATGTAATACTTTACTAATCTTTTTTTTTTTAACTCGACGAAATAACTTTCGCAGAGCCTGATATTACGATGAATATCTTTGCAGATTATTTCATCGAAAAATGTTTATCGAGTCTTTCGTCCCGCTGACGGCCGATTGGTTGTTTGTTTTTACGCGCGAAAACAAGCATAACCTAAAATCCTCAAACGCAGCGTGATGAGATGCACACGAATCACGTCGATGGACGCGTCCGTAATAGACCATTCAAAATTTCGAATAGACCGTCTTAATCACAATGGAATTTGCATATTTCTAGTATACAAAAACGAAGGTATTCATCGTTAAGTATAAATGACGATCCATCGTCATTTTAAACCAGTAGTAACTAGTACCAAAGTTTACATCAACTGCAATGTACCTGAAAATTTACGAACCCCTCTAAACTTCCAAATTTCACCAACCACCACTAATGTCAGTAACGAACGCATCACGATATTCACGTCGTCCCTTGGTTGCTATACAATTTGGCGCACGCGTACTGAAAAAAGAAATAATCGCGCACGTGTGACCACGTGCTGTACGTTCACGTGATCGACTGACGGTTGTATAGTTATAAAGTTGCGGCTGCCTCGCGCTCGGGCAGCGAAACGAGTACAAGGGAATAAATAAACACGTGGGTTAAATAAGTGACTAAGTAAATATACAAGCTGGGGCCTGTTTAGTTTCGATATATTAATGGCCGCTGAGAAAGGGGGAGTTCATTGAGTTGAAACGTTGGTAAAAATATCGGTTGGATAGAGTTGCAAGCTCCTGGGCTCCGTGTAAATTATTTGTGCGAGTTTGGCGCATGACAATTGGATTGAAAAATAATATATTGAATTGTAGTGGGGATTACGAATTTATTTGTGACTTGGTAGAATATATTTACGATTTTTAAACTTGTATCATATTTTACTTTCTCAGCACATTACGAAATTCTCAATTATTTTTCATCAAATTATTTGTTCTACATAAGAAAACTAAAAATATAAAATATAAAAAAGATCAACTCTCAAAATTAGATTTCTAAACAAATTTGAAAATCCTGCAATTTCCCAATCCAAAAAACCATCTTCCATCCTCTACCTAAGTCTGCAAGTACGCTACCCATTGCACTCATCTACGTCGCACGTCGCTACTTTCCCTCCATCTGTCTCCTCCCTCACAACCACCTACACTCAACCTCCCACAATCCAACGATCGAAAAGCCAGCTCGAAAATCCATGACTCATTATAAAGCACGTATATATACCACGCGGCTCCTTGGCATCAAACCACTACGAGAGAACGATATATATATATATATATATATATATATATTGCACGCGATTCGATTTGTATTTCCGTCGCGTGCGCGAGCGCGCGGCACCAGTCGTGCGTAGGTATACACACAGCTTATAATCTCCTTTGTACGCGAGCTCATATGAAACCTTTTGAACTCAGGCGGGGAAGTTTATATAGGGCTGGAGTCGAGCTGTCTGGAAAATCGTATGGCGGAAGTAGAGATTCGAGTGGTTGTAGGATAGAGATGATGATCTCGATAGTCGATGCAGTGGAATGGTTTTACAAGGGTTTCGTTGAATTGACAGGTTTTATACTTTGGATCAGTGGAAGGGTAAATTATCGATGGTATCGTGGTGTGTTAATGTGCCTTTGAAAAATTTATAATAACGGAGAATTGTATTTTAATGATTTTATATTGAATTAAAATGTTTATATGGCGAACGATATTGTTTCTAATTGTTTAGTGGGATCAAATAGGTACATTCATTTTTGCGCACTCTAAGTTACGAATACATAAAGGATTTCATATTACTTTATGAAATATTTTAAGTAAAACAATAATTTTTCATTAATTTATGAAATTTTTATTTGGAAACTATGTTTAAAGATCATAGAATTAATATTTTGAACGTTTAGAGCGGAAAAGGTTTAAGATATTACAGAATTTCTTGTGAAAAGAGGATTATTATAATACGTATCGGATATTGTTATTGTAAATTTGAACACATCTTTAAGTTATCTTTGGCCTTCAACAGAACTCTTTGGCTTTATAATACAAGAACAATACTAAAACTTTCACTACTGCAACAAATATGGTTATTGTAAATTTTCTATTTTCTTTGACTTTTGTTAAACAAATTTATAAGCATTCAAAAAATCTATACAAGCACAACTTTCTTCCCTATTTTATACGAAATTCATAGAGAACACAAAGAATTATTCCCAATTACCCTATTTATAAAAACAACAAAACCTCTAATAATATAAAAATCACATAAAATTTCGAAAAACCTCTAATCACCACGCTATCCTCCAACTCTCCAGCTCCCACTATACAAGTAACACGGTACACCAACAAAATTTCCAAACGACGTTTAGGAAAGTTTCCAGCGAAATGGGGAACAAGGTTAATGCACGCGCTATGAGTCTCCATATCCCACAACGATGACTTTGACCCCCATACGTTGCTGGAATCTTTCCTAGGTTATATTCACGCGTGTTCCCGACAAATGTAAACAATGCACCGACACTCGCCGGATGTTTCAGCATCATCCGCGCACGATCTAAATCCGATGAGTTTTGGCAATCGCGCTATGTGGCGTCTAAAATTGTTCGAAGTCACGCGCGGTTTACGTTTATCGGTTGGTAGAACCCATGCTTGCGTTGAGATGAGGTTTGGGAGAATTATCGGAACGTTATATAGGGATAGCGGATTATGAAGATTAGAAGCGTGAAAATCTTTAAAAAGTCGTATTTTTTTTTGTATAGAAGATTATATGGGACTTGAACAGAAAATCATAAGTATATCGGTAAGCAAAATTATCGAGAGCCTCCGTGACTTACTATATATATCTTTTTCTACTGAGACATATCGATACATATATTTTTCGAAAATAATATGTTCTTTAATTCTGTATACAAAATTATTCTTTATTTAGAGTACCTAATTTTGATTAATTTATCGAATTAAACAATATATTTTAAGCAATTTATTTACGTATTAATGCTCTTGATGCGTTTAATAGAAATCGACCACACCTCGAAATCATTGCCAATTTCCTTTCATTTACGATTACTTAATACATTGATTAATTCACAATTAAATACCTGAAACATTACATTACACTTAATCACCATCTCCCTTAATCCATTGATTCTTCCAAAAGCTACACACCATCAAAACAAATCCATAACTCTCGTAACCCACACCCCATACTGATCACTCCCAATAAAACCCATTACCATCAAAAACATCCAAACAAATCAGCGATTTCAATCAACCCCAAATTAACCTTCGCCCACTCCACATCTCATCTATCACTATAAGTCTTACATAATCCACATAATATCCCATATACTCATAAACTTTCAACCCACGACCATACAGCAATTCTTTTATTACTCGCCTCTTACGATAAACTATCGCCATCGTATAGTAGTCGTCGGTAGTAACAGTGAGAAAGATCGTTAAGAACGTCGCCGTCGGTGCCGCGTGTGCGAGCGTATTTTTACACTTCCGAGATTTCGGCGGCCAGGCGCGGCGTTTAATTTATAAACGCCTAGTGTGAGACCCACGAGGATGGTGGAAAAGGCGGAATTCAACTGCTGCTGGGTACAATATTGGGCGAAGTGTACATGGTGTCGATATCAAAACTGTAGGTTATGATAGAAGGAGGTGCAGGTTGGTATGTTATGTATGGTGAGATGAGGAGTAAACTGGAACGGATGTGGTTGGTAGGTGAAACGATATTGGGTTATTGAAAATTATGACACGAAGTTCTGGTGAAAATGTTATCAGTTACCAATTTTATTTTAGAGAAGAGCAGAATGCAATTTTTTCTTTATCATTACAGTGTTATTAATTTTTATGTATAAATAATATCATTATAAGTATATAGTTATCGCTCATAACAAAAAAAGTTATTGCAAACTAAAGTAGGTAATAACTAACTATAATCAGAATTATTTATTATTTTGATAAATTCATCTATAATAACATAAGAATCTATAAGAAATTATTGAACACGTTAAAGATTACAAACTAAGAAAATATCTAACTAAGAATTTACAAGAAAACTTTAACTGTCTATGAAATATTTTTACTTTATTAGTCAAAATGATCGTTATTGGAATCGTTATTTACTCTGTATTAACGTCCTTTTACAATTCGAACATATAAAACATATCTATACTCAACTCTAAAATAAACCCACAACTTTCTTATTCAACAACGTTCAACCACACGCCTTTAATCTACCAAACTATATTACCACACAAATAACCCAACATTAAAACTCCCCATAAAAAAACTCATCGTCCCAACACATTTTCAAAACCTTCCAAACCCTAACCATCATTTCTCGAATTCGAACGCCGATAACGCTGCTATATCCAACTTACGCGCATGGGCAACCCTCGCGTATATAACACGCGCGCGTCTTTCCACTTTTAAATACCCGCAAGGCGCGTGCACGTGCCCGAAAATAAGCGTCCGCGGCGGATCGGCAGCTGTCGATCGTGCGTACGCCAATTTTCAAATCGCAGACGAATAGATGCGCCATTGCTGTTACTGCTGATGCTTTTGCCCGTTCGACTTTCGTCTGTATCTTCGCTTGTGTTATAGCTGAGATTAATTGGGAAGTTGTGGTTGGTTCGTGTGTTAGAATAAAAAGGTTTTTTCATTCGATTGACTAATTAACTATAATCATAACTTTGTTTGGAACGATTTTATATACGTGAAATATAAGAGTATATTAGAATTTGACAGATGTATATACTTTAACCGGATGTTTGGTTCGAATAGAGACATGTACAAATCTGCACTTGTCGTCTGTCCTATTTCCATTAATATCTGTCTAAATAGTATTTATATTTCTTACTTCCATTAATATTCGCTTAGTATAGTATCCAAAATAAATTATTCTGATATACACGGGTACGATGTTTACATAAGGAAATAAATGCATACTCTTATTAGTAGCGAATATTGACGATAATAACCATTAATCCTCCTTCAAAATTCGTAAACACTATGATTTGTGTTGCAGATCATCAAGCTAACAATGTTTAGAAATGGAAATTTAGAATATCGTTGAATTTATTGATATTTCAAATATTTATTTTACAAACTATTAACTAATAGTTTGATGAAATACTATTTCGCATATTAGATAGTAAAAACGAGAGTATATATATTTTTTCATGTTTTTTTCAAATAATATACCATTGCTTTACTCATAGATATAAAAATATCAAAGATGATAATAATATAATAATATAATGTGAATATAGTATCTTAAAACATATTGACGTATTGCATAAACCGTATTTTAAATATTGAATCTGAATATATGGATCACTATTATTCCAAGTCTTTAGAAATTTTAAAACGTAACAGCTACACAGATACTTGAAATATGCTAATATTATAATAATTTCCAGAATCCGCAATACCCCAAACTCCTATCCACACCTACACTACCACCTCGTAGGTACATCAAAATCTTTCATTTCCTCAAAAAAAGAAACAACAACAACACATAATTAACATCATATCGCATCAGAGTTTTATTCACAAATATATTCCTCCACAGGTTTACATCGTCGTTCTCTTACAAAACTGCAAGCGCGTACAATCGCACTGCACAACGACAATACACTGCTATATATATATATATATATATATATGCTCTGCGCACGTGTCACTACACTCCGCGACGACGTCGTCGTCGTCGTTCAGCTGAAAGAGAAAATCGCACGGGATTGCAAGTGAAGTAGGAAGGGGAATTGAAAGGAACGTGACACACTGTGATCATATATAGGTGTTGTTGTATGCGCATAGTAAGCTTTGCATATATATATACACTGCACGGTTCCATCATATTATACGTACACGCGCGCGTGCGGTGTCAACGGCCGCGTGCACGCTTTAATCGATAAATAAAAACCTACTCTATATATGTATATAAGTACTTGTATGTATGGTAATATTTATACGTGGAACGCACGATTTCGTACGTCCTAAAAACAAAAAAGCTTCGTTGGATGTACGGAATGGCGTTGATCGTACGTGCGTACGTTGAATTAGCCAAGATTACGCAGTCAACGAAAGTTTATGGTAGATATATGTGAGCTTTGAAGATTTTTTAGTATATTTTCTGCATTTTTTTTTTTTTAAGACGAAGAAAAATGAATTTGTGAAATTCTCCATTTATACTGTGGCTGCTGTGCCGATGCCGATTTAAAGAGGATTTAAGAGCAACTCCGGTTATTTTTAACTTTTATGAAGTGAAAACACATTCGACTGAAAGAAGAAGAAAAAAAATCGTCCCGTACAAACAGAGTTATTGAGTATTTTGGTCTTTAACTAACGTATCTTGGTAATTTAACGTACATCAAGCGTCAGGGCACAGGTTACTAATGATATAAAGATCGGTAAATACGTTTATTAAAGTGATACATTTTCAATGCTACTTATAATAAAAAATACTTTGTAAAATCAGTGTGATTGTAAAAATGTAAATTAACGTATCGTTTAAATCTTTCGCAAATCCTCAACCGTCCCAACCGATCTTCACCACCGTACTCTGCTCCCTATATACAACCACAACAAAACACCAACACATCCACAAACCTACCTATAATATGGTGGTACTTGTCGACGAACTGCGCGGTGCTTTGAATGCCCATGAGTGCCAGCTCTATAACCGCTTATTGGGGGCCTCTAAACGAGGCCCGTTATCATTAACCAACACCAGGACTACTACCTTCTCTTCTTCTTCCTTCTTTCACGTCCACCTCCACCGTCGTCACTACCGTCTCTTTGCTGCTGCTGATGCTGTTGATCTCCACCCTCTGGCCTCCCTGGGCCTTCGACCATCCTCCTCCTCCTCACCACCACTATACCACTACTCCTTACACGTGTACCCTAATATTATATTACACGCGTATATGAATGATATTGGTATACTATCGTATATATATATATATATAAATATCTATACACGTTATTTCCGGGAACTCAACCCCTAGTCTGCTCAGAGTTTGGCCAAGTGACTAAAG
>JAYJLV010068201.1:0-16137 GCA_036873485.1 Torymus texanus
GCGTTATATACGACTCGAAATGCCCAATCCTCTTTCCGACTCACAACATAAAAATGGCCCTTTCCTGCCTTCGTTAAAAAAAATACGGTGTGTAACACGGGAAGAAGAGCTATTTCTAGCGAGGGCGAGGTGTTCAGCACGAGTCGGCGTCGAGGGCCCCTTGTTTTCGCCCCTTGTTGCACAATGTACTATTTTGCTACTTTTTATATATCTTTGTGGCTATCTCCGTAACTTGAATATTTGAAAAGCTTTCAATGAAAGGGACATGATTTCTATCAGAAACGATTTATTTTCGAAATAAAGTAGGTAGCTTAGTTATCGCAATAAAAGATCCATTTAGAAAAATTCCGAAAAACGTGTCTTATGATTTATTAAAAATATCTTCTGCAGTTTTAGCAAAATCCAAAACTCGCATCTCTAAGTTGCAAATATACATATGGGACAGACATTGTATGGTTTCCTATTCTATATAAAGAATTTCATGATTAAGAATTTAGAAAAAATATTTAGTAATCTTTGATAAACAAAAATTTCTTCTTTGCAATTCTTAAAAATATATTGTATATAGTATTTAGATTGAAGCACAAGCACCTTTCAAAATATATTATATTTATTTGTTATTGAAATCTTATTTTATGAAATATATATATATATATATATATATATGCACTGATATTTGTTCTAGTACTTATAATGTTTGCCTTCGTCAGATAACTTTATTATTAATGAATGCAATGGGAGTAATGCCATTTTAAGAATGAATATGCTACACGAACTCAATTCTATTAATCAAGGTAATAAAATTGAGTCTGTTCTATTCAACGACCTTAGATTGAATGAAATGTTACTATTTTATTTGATCAGATTTAAGATCTGCATAAAAGTCATTTTAATTTTACAAATTTCAAAATCTCTCTCAAAAAAGTGATGGATGAAATATGTTATCACAATAAGACTGTTTTGATTGGTTGTTATTGACTCATCTGATTGGTCTATATAGAATAGGCACCAAAATCGAATGTGTTTGAATTTTCAAGATTGAATTCTTAAGTTGAGTATTTAAAACTGAATCATTAAAATAGTATAAGAAAAATTTCATTATTTTATTTATCAAAATTACGTCATTATCGTATAATTTAAACTCATTGAAACGAACTTTTAAATTGAAACTAAAATGATCATGATCATAACCTCAAACAAAAAAAAAAAAATAAATAAACAAACAGTACGCGCGAAGCGCGTTTAATGTAGCTAGTAGAATTAAAAATTAGTGTACAAATTTATAGTATAATGATATATCATAGATTGATTAAGTATTTTTTATTAACGTTAGAAACTTCTTATGTGTAAATAGTATTATAAATGTTGTTCAGCCGCATTATAATGTGTAAAATGTTAACTTTATGTAAATTTATAAGTTTTTATTAAAAGTATAGACCTTTTGTCGTAAAATTAATTTAAAAAAATGTTTTTTTACAAAATTAAAATTAATTGTATTAATTAATATTAAATAACAATGAAAAAAATTTAAACTACCATGAATTAGTTTTGTAATCTTTTTATTGAGTTTTCGTACTTTATTAATAAGTAATAGTACATTATGTAATAAGGAAGTAAAGTTGAAAATTATTCCCGCATGTATTATTTATCATCTCATTACGCTTCGCTTGCTTTATTCAGTGATCACCCAAAAGAATGACCGACTTTACTCTCGTGTTACATATAGTACTTTATTCCCAGCTCCACTGTGACCACTTTGATGACTTATTGGTTTGGCTCTATGAAACAAAGTTTTCAAATATGTCGTGGCGCTCGCGACGCGTAAGAGTTATTTATTTATTATAGTTTAGTTATTTACTAGCTAGTTACTTATATAACTAAATTACTTTATTTCTGCGAATTGCCGCTTTATTCCCGATAATTTAAAATAGAGATTCAGTGCCTTTTTTATCTCGCTTTTCAGGCAATGAAATAGCAATTATGATGAAGATGAAAATAATATAATTTCATTTTAAATAGATACTATTATAGCAGAGGCATAATAGATGTATATCCCGTACGGGAAGACGTCCGGTTTTCACGATTCTCACATGTATATAATTTAATTTATAGAGAAAAATTATGTTCGATCATAAGAAGATAAGAATAGATATTTATTAAATAAAAAAGTAATTACACGTATAAAAAATGGTTATAATGGTTTATGGAGGGTTTACAAAAAGAGTATAAAGAATTAACCTAAGTTTGTATAGTGATTCGTATAGATGTGCGCATTACTACGTTTGAGATGAATCTGATTGACTCACACTGTTGTTCATGTCTTCGAGGATTTTAAGGAGGGATGACGGAGAGAGTTGTTTATTATAAATGTTGAAAATTATTGATTGAGATATAGTGAATGTAATACTAATTCAGGGTCTATGTCAAATTTTATTATTGTACATAGGTGAATCATATACTAGATAATCGTTTTCATGTTTGAAGCATTTTTCGAATATTTAATAATGGAAAACTCGTTTATTTAAAATGATGAGATTACCACCAGTTACTGGCGGTTTTAAAAACCTGTTTTTATTTCTTTTAGTTTAAAATTTTGAAAATATATCGCTCTGACGTACTGTAGATTAGTCCTATTGTTTATTACATAATCCTTTTAAAGAGGAATTTCCTGGATATACTTCTTTCTCGTTACACAAAATGACGTAGTAACGTAGTTCATATAATATCTATAACATTTTTCAAACAGTTTTAACTCTTAAATTATTCATCTAAGAAAATTAAACAAAGTATGAATATCTTTTCTTATTTTCATTAAACTTTAAATTATTATTGTATCCGAAATAAAAAATTTTCTAAAAAATTGATATTTAATTTGATATTATTAAAATCCTGTTCCATTAATTGGCCTACAATACAAAATTTTCTCAGATAAAATAAAAATTATAAAATTCGAACTCTAAACGTTCCATAGTAACTAGCTAAGCAAACGCGCTATAATCGAAGGAAAACGTTTATATTAGGCATATATCGTCCAGCGCGCGTCTTCTCCGCCCACGCGTAACGGTTCTATTTACGCTCAACGTGTCATGATGCGTGCAAGCATGAAGTCGGCCAGCACAGAACGACGAGACGGTAACCAGTCGTTGATGACGACACGCAGCCCAATCTTTTGCCAATTCGTGGGTGTGGCCTCACAACGGCTACGTCGTCGATCTGCGCGCATGAGCATTAATAAGAGGACGTAAAAAAGAAGAGCTGTGCCGTCGTCGGACATGCCACCTGTCGCGATAACGGCGCGATAAACAAAATCGCATTATCGACGTCGCCGACAATGACGATACATCTGGCACGGCACGACTGATCGCTGCAAAATTTTCCTTGGCACATCTTTCCTGCTCAGGTGCGAAGCAGTAGATATGTTATTATTGCGCGAGAGAAAGACACGCGGACATCATCGATCGTTCATTCACCCGTGAAACAAGTGACTCGCGTACAAGTACTCGTTACGCTCGTTCCTCTGTTTACGCATGGCGACGAATGGAATTTATATTTAAAATTAGCAGTCGAACTCTTTTTCAGACTGCGCCGTGGCTATTTTTGCGATGTTCGGTGCTGAATAAGCGGGCGATTTACTGCGTATGGGAAAGGAAGAGACGTGATTCAAGTTGAAGGCTACTATTAAAAAATATGGAACTCCCAAAAATATAATATGTTATTTTTAAAGTTACACGTGTTTTGAATTTTTAAGAAAAAACTGATTTAAAGACACTAGAAAAAATATATCTAATTTATTAAGAAGAATTGAAAAGATCACCATTTAAAACATGCCTTTAATAAAATACTTTTAATAAAAATATAATGTTGATCAATGTCTTCACATAATGAAAACAAGACGAATTGGCAACCTTGTTTGAGATTCAACCCTTGCAACAAATATTTACGTATCCTACAAAATAAACATACGTCATGGGTTAGTTGATTTGCCTTGAAACAGTTGTTTTTTTCCTACTAGATCGTAATTATTCAAAACGTAATATAATATAAATATAAATGACAACAAGGTAAAACCCATGTATATTTTAAAATATGCAGAATTTTGAGAAAATCTGATAATTAAAATATTATATATATATATATATATATATATATATATATTCAATTTAATATTTGTACTAAACATTATATAGTAAATAAATCTCTAAACGATTAAAATCTTGAAAAATCGATATCCTGTATGCATGCATCGTTGAAAACACTAGAAGTCTCAATAACAAATGTAAGTCTCTCTACTACTTACGCATTTGAAAAAAGCAGCCTACGTTCCAACAGGTCGCGCGCCTTATCTCACGTGGCCGCGTACACGCAGTCGCGAACATATAATACACAGTCGTGAAAACCCCGGGAAAAATCGTAAACAAGAGAATCGTGCCGGGGGCCACGCGCCACCTCAGTCTTCCACTCTTATACATACACTGGCAATCGCCGCGCGCCTGTCACGTGGAACCAGCGATTTGTTTATATCCCAAGAGCGAGAGAAGAGAAGGTATTATTAAAATATATATATACATACATACACGCGTAGACCTAGACGGCGGGAACTATATCGCGCACTTGGCACGTGCGAAGCACATATAGTACGTTTTGGCCTGTCGATTCTCTGCTCGAACTTCGGGGCTTCTTTAGGTGGCGCTAGACTCGAATCACGTATATCAGGCCACGTGCTTATCTAATTCTTTAATAATACACTTTCGGCATGCGCGACTGCCGACGCCTGCTACTATATTATGCTCACTAGCCACGGCACCGGCAATGGAAAATTTCACGGCTTCGGGAGTGCCGCGGTTGATTGCGAGCGACCTTCAACAAATCACGGTGTACGCGCTTTTTCAGAGTCTGTAGTTGAATAATTTATTGGAAACGATCCATATTTCTTTGATCATTTGAAATGGATACTACGACTGATACTAATTTTATTTATTAATTTTTTATTTCTTTTTTTGTGAAACTCTAATTACGTATGATTGTGACAATCTTTTTACACATTACGTCACTCGAATAATTTAAAAGAGTTTTAATGCAAATAGATTTATATATACATTACATATACATACAAATACTGAAGATGTTCACACGACCAAATATTAAATTTATTCATAAAAACGAAATAGTTTCATAAATTCCGCTACATTTTACCACTTTATATAGTTATATAATATCAACATAGGAATTTTCTTATATTTATTTTACGCGTAAAGCTGACGTAAAGCAAAGATAAATCTTTAGTATTCTATTCAAATTTATCGTAAAGGAATATGTCATCCCATTTAAATCACGTATACGATAGAGATTTATATCAAAAATCTAAATTATGTCATATTATAAGAAATTTAATGAGATAATCCAATTTATAAATGAGTAGGCTAATAATAATCAGCGATAATATTTGTATTCATAATAAGCTAGAATTCATTAGCCCGTTTTCGCCGCTTATATGCGAGTCTTTTAGCATCCGTTTGACTCTGGTATTGCTTGAGGTCGTTCCTACCGAGACGATAAATTGCGTCACCCTTTCGAAAATATGCGACGGCTAAACGTATGCTTGGTTAATCGTCTACGGAAACTAAGTTTTATATGATAAGATAAGAATTATTTGACTTTATCTGTTCGACAGTTGACACATCGCCGAATATACGTCGATTTGTTTCAAAGTGCCCGGTGTCTGTCTTGACTATGACCTGGTAACCGAATTATTCTAGATTACTCTTTTTGCACTTTTTGTTTGCAAATACGTTTGCAAATAGCTTCGTATTTTACTTGATTTGTATAGGTTCAGAAAATTTGTGATAGCAAAAAAATGATTCCGTATAAATTTACACTCATTATGTGCTTAATATTAGTTCCATAAAATCAACGTTTTGTGTGATTCTCAGTTCATAATTTTTCAAATAAAACAATGAAATATCTGATTTTAATTACCACTCGACGATCAACAGGTTTTTGCATTTGCATATTCTGTAAATTTTTCTTCGACTCTATGATGAATCTGTCCCCTCATTGCAAGAAAACCTAAAAAATTACATTTTTATCTTGTTTTTTTTTTTAAATTTGTTTACTTGCTTGTATTGGCGTAGTATACTCCAAAGTGCTATATTGCCAACGAACACGTTAAAGTTCAGCTGGATCTAGCTGGATTTCACCCAAATTCAAGTAGATTCTACTTGAGTTAGAATCCAGTTAACTTTTTGATTAGGATATAAAACACGTGCAACATTCTTCCAGGTGGTCTTACCGTCATTATACTTGGTTATTGGAGAATCATCTTGCATAATAGAATATAATATCCGACGCCACTATGTCTAACTTTGTTATCCATAATAATGGAGTACGTAGTGTTTACATGCAGTATGATGATCATGATAACAGAATAGATATACTCTTATAATATTATGAAATAGCTATGAAACTATTTTATGATAATTAATATTTTATAATTACTGCACAATAATTTACAAAGTTAAAGTCACGTGAAGCAACGACGCGAAATTCTGCCTTATCGACGCCTAATTGTATTTTTCGTATTGTGTACACAAAAATTTAAGAAAAGAGCGTTCTTTTCTTCTATCGCTAAACTAATAACTCACTATTTATACCATATTGCTAGCATAAATCAATTCGAATTCTACATTTCAGGATTTATTCCGGAATTTATATTCAATACTCAACTGTTAATATGTCGTAGTTTATATAGTATGTTTAATAAACTTGAATTACTTGGCATCAGTACATCAAAAATCCAGAAGATGGACCTATTTGTGTATTTAACTTCTGCCTGTAATAATTTTTAATAAAATCTTGTTAATTATTTTAAATGATTTACGGAGATTTAACAAAATCCAGTAAAATATAACAAAATATAGCATTCTCAATGTTTTTGAGTGACATATTTAAATTATTCTTATTGCAATATATCGTTTTATAATTTTTTTATGTTGCATTTAAAATTAATAAAGAATTGTATGTACGTAAATAAATCAAACTAGTGCAAATTAAATTCATCCGTATTAGAAAAAATATTCAAGAGTAATTGTAAAATATCTTTCTATTCATTGATTTAATTTCCTTTTTTTAGGTGTAAAAAATGAGTATTTAATATATTGAAGGCAGAAAACAATGATTATGATTATTTTTGAAAACTTCACGAAAAATTTAACGAAACTAAAACTTAAAATATTTTTTTGTTGTGTAACTCGTGCAGCAATGGGGAGCTACACTTTTCGGTAGATTCTGAATAATCAAAGCTGTAATGAGACTGCATTAATTACGTTTTACACCGATTTTCAAAATGATATTTAGAATTTGAACGAGATAAACCAATCCAAAATTTCATTCGAATGTTATTATCAGACGAAGTGGAATATTGATTTGAAGCTTGGGGGATTATAGAGTACATGTAATGACAAACGACAGTGGTGTTTTGAATCACACTAATAACAATTGATGATTGCAGGCTCTTAATGATAACGATGAATTAACAATTGCAACTGTTTTAAAGACGCTCACATAAAAAGCATCATTAAACAAAATATATGTATAACCAATTTAAAAAGTAATGAAACTACTTGAATTGGTTACTGTGCGTTTAATTGAACTTAACAGTCGAATATAAGAAACATGATAAAAATGAATACTTGAAATGTATCAATCAAAAAATATGATGTCATGATTTTATAAGAATCAGGTGACTGACTAACACGTGTATAACAATTGTTATCAACATAGATATGTACACGTCATCCATGATAGTTTTATTTTATTTAAGTGTAATTTTTAATGACCTAAGTGGATTTTCCTTAATCACTCATTAGTAATTGAAATAAAGAATTATATATTATAGATTCTCATAGTTTTCTAACTAATTATTCGATAAAATAGCTTTCTAATAAAGATAATTTTTTTTCAACAAAGTCGAAATCAAATATAGAGTCATCATGTGTATCTAAACCATAAGGAGAGAATAGGATCATTGATATAAATGCTTTAATTATGTTTATTATACATTAATTACTCAAACATACGAAGAAAATAAGAGTGGACTGTGTGGTAGATTAAATCTTAGAATTCTTATGTATCGTTAAATCTAAATATTATCTCACTTGAATTGTCGGCTACAAAAAGTCATTGACATAAAAGTTGGTCCTAAATATCGTTAAATGGAAGACTAATTTTGAAAGCTGTAAGTTCTTCTATTTTAATTTTTAGGATTATTAGAGTGCATTAAACGTATATAAGAATTTCAAAGATCAGTTTTGTTTGACAGTAACAATTTCGCATTTGAATTAGTGTATAATAAATTGTGACCTGTTTGTTTCCAGACTCTTAATTGCATCGTATTACCCTAGAATTTTGAAGTATCCCTTTATCAACAATTTTTCCAATAAATTTTAAGTATTTCCTTACAAGCCAAGAAAGGTTGTTATTCATTTGTTTAATAGTAATAGTGTTTAAAATACTAGTTATTTCCAGCATAATCGATTTTGGCATATCTGAATATAATTTTTCTTCCTCTCGAGGAATATTAATAGTACATTACGATTCATGTGACCTATAAGAAGCACTTCTTTGCACGGCGTGAATTAGGGCCCGAGCGTAGCGAGGGTCCTAATTACACCGTGCAGAGTGTTCCTTATAGGTCACAAGTATCGTATAAAATTTTATAGCACTGCCTACCTAAGCCCGCTGTCACGCCTATCCGTGCCCTAAGTAGTCCTTTTTGCACTGCGAGGTTAGTGCACGAGCGTAGCGAGTGAGATAAACGCAGTGCAAAAAAGTACTACTTAGGTTACGGATAGGCGTGACTTAAGTGCGGGCTTAGGTCATACAGTGCTATAAATTGATATTTGAATGCAATATTCTCTGAGAAGAAAAAACATATTCAAATATTGTCTAAAATAGGTTTGGCCTAATATCTTTAAATTTTTTAATCTAAGGGTATCTGAAAAACCCTGTTATAATAGGGTGCCATTGAGGGTATGTTTGGGTTTGAGCAACTTATACATGACCATACTGAACTCCGAGTTGTCAAATAACGTATTTTACGATTTTGTAATGTTCATGTGATAAAAATTAAATTATTATTCTACTTTTTATATAAATTTTTATTTATTTAAAAAAATAAATAATTCGAATAATATAGGGACCATATTATCCTCACTTTCCACAAAACACATACTCGCAGATTCACATACGTATACGCATGCACGCACACATGCACACGCGCACTTTTACAAAACAAATACCAAAGTCTTTTTCCACTGGACGATGATACCCTGGTATGATGAAGTCTTTAATTACAGTAAATTACGGGCATAATTTTCATTTTCAAAACTTACCTACACATACCTCTATGCTAATTTTCTTATGTAAAAGATTCTTGTTTTCCGTTTACAAACCTAAAATTTCAAACGTTGAATAAAAACACGCTTTTAAATAAGAGCCGGTGTATATCTTAGCTGGTAAATTCTATATGTTGCGTTTCTTATCGAAGGGTTGTCGAGCAAGATAAGAGGGTAAGATAAGAATGAAATCCGCTACTCGACAAGTCGTGCGATGTATTGCGACAGGCTGCCTTTCAATGTGTTAATGAATAAAACGCTACTAGCAATAATATTATATGACTTCGCGTTTATTCGCGATTCCTTATAGTAGTTTGCACGGTCCAGAACAGATTAACAAGGAGAGTGCATAACATTTGAGAAGCGATTTTGCGTGTCTGAAAATTAAGCCCGGTACATCATTTTTAAAGAAAAAGGTATTTTTATGAAAAAGTACCCATATTTTGAGAAAAAGGGCCTATGAGAATTAATTACTGGGCTTAGTTTTTAGTTACAAAATCTTCCTTCTACGCAAGACAGACAAAAATTCCCGTTAATTGTAGTCGCATAATCCTTTTAAGCATGAGTAGGTGTTATAGGAATTAAGTATAGTTGTTGAAAAACGACAAATGTATGGACTTTTTTGTTTTGAAGAATACATTGTTCATTATGAATAATAGTTACTTGTTAAAAGGCAGTATATGAATTTAAATATTAAATAAATCGATCTGCATTGAAAACTTTAATCCAATAGGTAATTGAAAATTCTCTTATTCCGTAAAGTTTTTTAAATATGCTTACAGTAAAAAAACAAGAATCAACTTTTTATATATTTAAAAAAAAAAAAATAAATAATTGATCTCCCCGAACTAATTTTCACACTAAGGTGAAGCATGCTGATATTCGTCATTCTTTTGCTAGTTCTCCTTTAAAATCGACTTCGTCAAATTTACTATAGTTAAAAAAACAAACATGCAGAATAACCAAATAAAATCAAATACGGTGCTATATCGTAATTCGTTTAGAAACAACTAAATAATAATAAAATCCCAACATACTCACATATATGATTAAATTATTATACAAACTATTACTCCGTTAATCTTCAAAAACTCAAATGAATAATTACATTGATAGAACCACTTTATATAATAAGGCTCATCAAGTGGTTTGTTTTTCACACTTGATTAAGGATCAGTATTAAGTAACACTTGCAAAATTCTCAAGAGCGATATTGATGATACATTTGAAATGTATTTAATAAATAAGATTTTTTTAAAATACTATAATTTTTAATTGTATGCGTAAATAACATTTTGTAAAAATAATGATCAAATATTTGAACAATAATAAATATAAAAAAATTTTGAATATACAAAGAAGATAAAACTAAATATAAAAGGCCCTTATTTTATCATATGTATTACAAAAATAGAAATTTCTGATACTCAATAGTAATCAACTTATGCATTCAATTCTTTTAATTAGTTGATTACATAATATTAAAAAACTTCTTTTCAAAATATAAAATGGAAATTAACATTTTAATGCATCATAAAATAAAACGAATCTGAAATATATTGTCTGTTTTTTATTATTTATACTAAATAATTTTATAAAAATTTACTTTTTACAAGCATGATGATTTGACTTTTGAAAAAACAGAAATACTTTCGAAATATAATGAATAGTACTGTATTACCATCTGCAAGTATTTCCCTTCTATCGATGTGGTTTTCCTACTTTTCGTAGAAAATCGTCGGTAATGTAGAAATCTTTTTCATTATAGAAATATTTCAAGAAAAGGAGCACACTATAAAACATCAAAATATATATAAACTTCAGTTAAGCAGGCTTAATACTTTTATATATTTATTTAAAGCGCGTAGTAATAATACGACTAATTTAGTCATTTTTGTCATTATCTCAGTTGCTATAATATAACATAATATTACTTTATTATATTTTCGCTGTTAGATCGTAAAACCTTACCATATGAAATTCATATATTATGAAGCAATAAAACGAATTAAAAACTTTAATTTCTATTTAAAAGAATTTGTACGGAAGTATTTTATTACGAAAAACAATAAAAATTTAAATAGCCACAATAGCAAAATATTTATCCAAGTTAAATAAATATAAATGGTTTTTTCGTTATTTCTTTTATTCAATTTACTTCATTACCGTAAAGAATATAATTCTAGTATTTAACATTGAAGTAGTAAAAAGCATTTCATAAAATTATTCAGTAGCAACATTCAATGTAATTTATAAAATTCTTTGTCGCGACTGTTTACAGTTATTTAAAGCAATTTTCACGTCCAGTAAGAAAAACTCCTCTTCGAAATTACACCTTCTGCGGCCCATCTAACGTTCCTCGGGACAATAAACTATGCCGCAAGACGCGTTGGCGCGCAATTCATAAGAATATGAGAAAAAGCCAGGCAGGCGTAACACGAACGAAGGTCCTTAGCGAGCGCGCCGTGACGACTCAAAGTGTCGAAACGCAGCCGCACCGTGTGCCTCCTTCTTTTCTGTCTCCTTTATCCTCATCTGATTTTTCACCTCGTGAGTAAAAGACAAACAGTCGTGTGGGGACAGTGCATCGCGCGCAGTGTTATTGCCGCGATCGTGCCATCGACAAACTTTGGACTCTGGTCCCAGAGCGAAGAGGAAAACACGAAAGTGGTTCTTAAAATAGAAAACTGTTTTCGTGATTGTAGCCGAAATGTCGATGATAACGCCAGTGCTCTTGGTTCTTCTGCTGGGCTTAGGGTGAGAGATTTTTTTTTGCTCCATATTTTTTGTGTTTTGATTTATTTTTATATAGATATAAAAACTGTCTATATTTCTTCTGTAAGAAGTAGTATCTTCTGTATTAAAATCTCTAATGTGTATATTTCTTACATATCATTCTGATGGAGTACTTAAAAATTTAGATGCAAATTGATTTTATAGAATTTAAGTCATGGACATTTAATCACATTGTACAGTACAGTCTGAAAAAGGCAAAAAAAAATACTTACATTTTTAGTGGTATATTTATGATTAGTTGAATAATCATACGTGATGCAAATGAAATTTTCAAGTTGTATTAGAATTTCAAAAATGTATACGTTTCATTACAATAACAGTAAAACGCTTTTTTTATATTCAGTTTTACAACAACACTGTTTAACAAATATGTCGTACATTAATTTATTGCATGAGATTTGTAGACTCTAAGTTTTTACGCTATGAATTTAAACGTGAAACCGGTATTTCGACTTGAAACATTCGAAAAAGAATCGAAAAGCATGAAAATCTAAATATTTTCCAAGTAAAGCATTAATTTTATAGAGGCAATATCTGCATCCGCTATATAATTTTATTTATAACTTTGAATAGCCCCACATATTTATTATTCTGTTTTGAAGTAGTTTGTAAAGGTCATTGTGTTTATAATATTTCTGGAAAAGATAAGTCATTAACTGTAAGTCTTATAGTCCATAAAATGCATTAGCACATTGTCTAAAGCAAATTTATTACATGGAAATTCACTATATGTATAATAAAGTTTGCCAGATTTTAATTGAGTTTCCGAGATTTAGCATATGCTTGATAAAAAAAAATTCAACACAAGAAACTATTGAACTTTGGCGCAGGTAGTCCACTATTTAATTTATTAGGCTGATAAGATTGTTTAATCATATTGGTATAAGATATTATATATAGTTTAATTCTTGTTAATTTTCCTATATTTGTTGTCAATATTTCAGTAAAAGCTTGTTATAATAAAGTATTTATTAGACTTTTCATGATATAGTTTGTTGCGTGATAAATTTTTATCATTTATAAAAGTCTGTAAGAAAAATTCTTTATTATTACATTTTTCCACGAGCTCGTTGCACTATGCTTAGTTACAAGATAATATTTGTAATTTTAACATTTTCTTTTAACCACTTGAAAAATAATTGCCATGCTATTATTTATCATGTTTTATATGATATTTCAATAATAATAAATAAATGTAGTCAGAAGTTTTTGTTAACATGTGAACTTTTCCAGTAAAAAGTACAAAATTTCTGGTTTTAGTAATTACGTTTTTATCGTTGGAAATAGATGTGACGGTAAAGTTAAATTTCAAATGTAAATTTTAAAAAAGAAATGTTTTAGAATACAAACTATGTACATATCAGATGATTTTAATGTTGCTATGTAAATATTTTTATATTATGTTATTGATAAAAAATATGAAAATATGTTATTTACGAAATCATAATTATTTTTCTCTTGCAGCTTATTTGATACTCGAGTGTTACAAATTCTATTGTGCATGATATATTCGTATATGTATATTAAAGAAATTTTCTTAATTTCTAATATGTAAACTTTAGTTTCAATACTAGCCGGAAATGTTTAATATGTTTAATATTTTACTTTAGACTTGAATGAGGTCTTGGAAAGTTACTGATAACTTTTATGTCGACGGTCTATTTTCATCCAATTTCATTGAAGAAAATACTGCCGAAATTAATATTACAATAATAAAATTAAATTTACGAGATTTGTTATTTGTTCTCTAGATTACTATCTATAATTTTAATTTGTTTTATAAACGTCAGAATAAATTATTATCCGTGAGTATGAGTGACTCTAATTTTAGCATATAACAATTACAAAATTATCGTAAAACGTGCGTAAGCAAGCTGAGATAGTAATCAAAAAAATTCATCATTGAAGATATAGATTTCTTATACTTCTTTGAACTCAACTAAAAATTATTATACTACTTACAAATTAATTTTTTCGTTTTGTATAATTCTTACAAAAATGTCACAGCTAATTTCATTCTAATTGATGCAAACTGCCACTGACTAACATTTTTAATCTAAGAATTAAAGGGACATGTCCCAAACTGTCTTCAAGAAAACACGAATAGAGTAATTTTGTTATAAAACTTTTATTTTTATTCTACAGTGTAATTAATGTTAAATGTGAAAAGGGTTATAAAATTTATGAACCCTTATTTGCAAACTGCTCCAACTTTGAGATATCTCAATCTTTTGAGACGATTTTGTTTTCACATGTGGGTGTTCAATAGAAGACACATACTTTCTTAGATATAGGAGATGTATCGGGAGAAAATATCCATTTGACGGAACTATGGGTTCTGGATTTCAAACTGTAAAATAAAAAAAATTATTAAAGCAGAACTGTGCGATAAATGTCTTTTAAAATATAGTTTAGAACATAATCTTACGGTTTTAGATTAAAAAAACTTTAACCATTGACGACCTACAAGAATTAAAATGAAATATGTAATAAAAATAATTTTAAAATTTTTATTAGAAATAAAATAAATTATAACACCGTAATAGTTTACAAACATTACGTTATTATTTTGTGTGTTTGATAATACACACAAAATAATCATGCGAAGAATTCTATTCTAACAGGCGTCGGAAGATTCCTCGAAAATAATGCGGGTAACCTTGACTGTTAATAAAAATCATTTGCGTGGTATTACTACATGAGACACGAGGAGTGAAACGGATGTACGGTGATACAAGAGTATAGAGGAGCGAAATAAAAGAATGAAAGACAAGGAGAGAAAAAATTCGTACAAGCGAGCAAACGCAACTGATTAGATTGTCAGGGGTCGCTCTCTCTTTCTCTCTTTCTCTTTTTTCATGTCTTTGCAATGACTTTCGAGATCCAGTGTCGTACTTCAGTACAATCTCACTCATCGTGGCAAGATCATCATTTACTCGATAGGCTCGACGATACCAGCTCTACACTTGTCTTTTTTACGATTCATTTTGACGAGTTTGTAAGTACATATACAACTTGTGTAAGATTTGTCGCCTATATATTCGTCTCATCAGGCGATAATCTACCACGCGATGTTTTGGTGATATAAGGATTAAAAACGACTTGAAGAAGGAAAAGTGTGCGCGCGTGTATGCTCGAGTAAGCTTAATTTTTTGCCTACTTTTTCTCTCTCATTCTCAAACAATAATGTGTGTGCTATTGCATATTTTCTCGCAAAGCAACAAGCCTCTTATCGCTTGAATAATTTAGATAAGGGCTGGGTTACTCTGACAAGTGCTATCCAACGTCTTCGCCGCGTGCTACCGTGATTCCACTGTACCATGCTTGTAAAAATTAACTTTTTCAAACGCACAGTCACTTGTTAGAATTAAAATTTTTTGTTCATGTATATATCAATGAAAAATATTAGTAAGATGAAATTATTAATTTTGAATAATATGTAGATCATATTAGATGTCATTTTGATGTTAATAGATCTATTTAATAAAGATAAAAATACATTCAAAACTAAATAGAAAAAAGAATGTAAAAAAAAATATTGTATACGAATGAAACATTCATTATAGCAAGTTGATAAAGTATTAAATGCCACCATTTAAAAAAGTTCCTCAAAAAAGCATCTGAGTATTTTGTATATAGAGATTTAATTATCTATTTAAGAAATATTTTGGTATTAGTTTTGAAGGAACGAAGCCTTTTTATTAATTTTACACTAACTTAGTAAATTTTCTCCTTTTGTTATATAATTTTTATTATTTGGAGCACATGCTTCGCTGAACGATTTTATTTATCTGATTTAAGGCTCAATAAAAATTAACACTAATCTTCTAAAATTTGTAGCTAGAACAATATTAGATATTAGATATTTTTTATAGATATTTATTTAACCAGTGTAGTACATGAAGTATTACAAGTAATTGCTATCTTCAAGACATAATTACATGTCTGA
>JAYJLV010068212.1:0-16137 GCA_036873485.1 Torymus texanus
CCTATCAAAAAATTTAGTGCTAACGGCGTACGAAGGGCGGCGCTACTGCGCTCTGCTTCACAAGGAGAGAGCGCGCGTGAACACAGGTGAGTCCCAGTACTCCCAGTAGTCCCAGTAGCCCTCGTGTCGCAATTCGGCTGCTGTTAGTTAGTACACACACACACACACACACACTCACTCACACACAAACGCGCGGAGAGGAATTTCGGAGAATCTTGCTAATTATGAGTAAGGGTGGGGTAATCGGGATGAAGACACTATTAGGGGATAATATACTTTTATTATTGGTTCTATGCAGATTCTGTGAATTTCTATACTATGTAGATAAATTAGAGAGGCGCATTCGCAAATTATGAAAATCAAAGGGCCAAATTGCCCGAATTGATAATGCGACATGCACGTGTTTGCGCGGTGTATAAACTTTGTGTATATAATATTTGTCTATATATGTTCATAACTCGGCTAGAGGATTTTAGAAGCGTGTAATAATTGCTTTATGTACTGAATTTTAATGTATATGTGCTAGTAAATGAAGCGCCCAATACCCACGGGTGATCGGGCATATTAGTTTATCTTATGCTAACTCTACGTTTAGAAAATTCAATAATAAATGTAATGTGGTGGACCATGTAATGAGAAAACAATGGGAGCTTTGTTGAGTTTTCGGTTATTTCTCTGAAAGTACACGATGCCGATCCACAAAGATGAACCAATTTACCAGTATTTTTATATCACGGAAATAAAGGATGGAAAGTTCGTTTTAATTTAAAAAATATCAGTAGTATTTACATTTTGAAATGTAGAATCTCCATTTTTTTAAAAGTAGAATTTCCATTTTTAGAAAAATGGAATTATTACTTCTCTAATACAGTTGGTTTTACTGTTTTATTTTTTTTCATGATAAAATAATATCTAGGTCGAGTAGAACTCGATTATGTTATAATTGGTCATTTTTAACGTTCGGCTTTACTATGTACGAGGGAAATTTCATGCGACGATGACTATGGCCAAATAATCACGGAGTTATAATTTTATATTTCCCCCCCCCCCCCAAAAAAAAACCAATAAACCGCTCATCAGCTCGATTGCGCTAGCTTCTACCAAATTAATAAACAAGCAACACGATCGCGCCATTTATACACGCGTGTAGAGTGACCGATAATCGCAGGAACAGCGTTGCATTCACAGCTATACATTGAATTTTAATCGCGTACCGCAACCCATATAAACCATCTGAGAGTGAGAAAGCACGCGGATTCCATCAACGCGGTTACCCAACGCCCGCTACGTTCTCTCACGTTTCAGAGATTACAGGACCGCAGCCGGGACCCGCACGGTGGTCGCCTCGTTATCGTGCCTTATCGCCCGATATCTTCTTCATTAGCTAACGCTGCCGCTATACCCGCGCGAAGAGTTTAATATTCTGTTCGTTGCGATAAGGCGCTTGGTGGATTTGTCCAAAGTCTGCATGTATATATATATATATATATATATATATATCTGTATATTAAAATTTTACGCCTGTGGTTATTGAGTTGCCGCCTGATGATAGTTAGTTGTCCGGTTATGTGATAATATATATTCCGGTTGTGTGTATATGTATTATGAGAAGCGGTTTTTTATATAAGGATTTTCTTGATGATTTCTCGAGCATTAATCTTAAGCGTTCGGGCTTATATCGAAATGAAGGGAGGATTATCGGGAGAGGGGGGGGGAGATATTATGGTATGCATAGCTCTGATTAAAAAATTCATAACCACGCGCTGGGGCGAATATTGAAAAATGCAAAACAAACATTATCAGGTGTATTCAAAACTCTCCTACGCGCATTTTGTTTTGTTGCCTCGTAGAGGAATTATTTTTTTCAAACATTTTCGGATAGTCTTTTCACAGAGAATATTTTATTTATCAACTTATTTATTTACAACTTGGTATTATTTAACATTTCTATCTTCAACCAAATCCTGTGAAGTTATAGCCATAAATTGTTAATTTTTTAAGTTTATAGCGGTGTTTCGTTTTTAAATTGGAAAATATTGTTCGTATAGCAAAAATGATTCCACATAAAATCAGTTTTAGCAAATGTATGTATTAGATTTACGCTAAATAGTATATTGTGTACCTAGGGCGTGAAGTGAGCCTTTTTAGATCGAGTACTGCAAACAAACGAGGTCAAAAGGTCCACTAGCCCAAGGTGCATATACCATATTCCTTTGTGACACGTGTATTGATTTTCGGAGTTCTTAAGTCTAAAAAGCGAGCCTAAATTTTTTTTTCTAGTTGTACCAAAATTAAGATTAAATAAATAAAAATTAATTCAATTTTCTTGTTTTTCTTAAAATTGGATTCATCTTCAAATAAAATAAGCCATGAAAAACATGCACGCACAAAGTTTACGCCCGGTGGGCGGAAAAGTATTCACAACGGATACATTTTCCGTTAGTCAAAAAAAGTCATTTTACGACTTCTTTTTAAGCCGAGAAATCGCGAAAATCGTGCATGTAGTACAAAAAATTTATTTTATACACTTTATCCTTAAAAATCGATTTTTCTCGAGTTTTATTTATCCTCGTATTTCTATATTTTTCGATGGATCTTTCTGGAATTGAAATTGAGTCGTTCCTATAATTAGACAAGTGTTCAAACAAATTTCGATGAGATTCGTGAAAAATTCTTTGAGTTAGTCCACAAACTTGATTGCATACGTACGTATACATACATCCACCATAGGAAACGCTTAAAATAGTTTTTATACACAAAATCATTATATTGTGAGGTGTTACAATGTTCACTCTGGTAAAAATATAAGGCTCTTCCGAGAACCGGTTGTGTCTCAAAATGCATCAATGAATTCAGTTTTGGAATGACATATGAATGCTTATTTTTTAAAGTTAAGTTTTCATTTTTCTTATATTCTGCGACTAGGCAAAAAATTCATTATTAAGCGAAAAAATGATCATAATTATTTGTGAAAATACTTAATAAAAGGCATAAATTCAGTTGAGGAAGCCACATACTAATGAATCTGCAGCGGTTTTTTCTTTCTTCTTTTTTTTTTATTAAAACGAATATTACAGCAAGGGTTTATTAAAAAGTAAACGTTCTTTATTATATGGTATACAACAAATACATCTAAAGAGTATTCAATAACAAACGGGAGTAAACAATTTTTCGTATGAAAATACGTCACCCCTCAGCCGAGTCACATCCCAATTTTCTCCCCCGTCGCACATCCTTCTTTATTAAAGTATCTCGTTTACGTGATATCGATGCGACGATCTATATTTATTATATATACACATTTTTCGGTGACAGCGGTTGAAGAACCGCTTGATTAATAAATAAAAAAAACTACTTTACGTCACGCATCTATCTTTTTCTCTCATCATCATCATTATCATCATCATACCAATTGCACAATACAATCAAAGATCATAGAAAGAAGAACAAAAATTACTCGAGGCGATATGAAAAAACGCTTCTGGGAATACAGAAGAACTCGCCAAGAAGTAGAAGAAGAAGAAGAAGTAAGTGTATCTCCTGATTAAATAACTTCTCGCTCCTATCGACGTCGCTCGCCCTTCTTCTGATGCCAGTGCTTGGCGTCCTCGTGGCCGCCCTTCTTGCCGTGTTTGTGCTCATGGTGATGATGATGCTCATGGCCCTCGTGCTCGTCGTGGCCCTTCTTTTCGTGATGGTGGTGGCCCTTGTCGTGCTTGCCCTTCTCGCCGTGCTTCTTTTCGTGGTGGCCCTCATGGTGGTGGCCCTTTTTATGGTGGCCGCCCTTCTTGTGATGATGCTCTTCGTGGTGACCGCCGTCCTTCTCATGTTCGCCGCCTTCGTGGAACTCGTCGAAGAACTCTGTCTTCTTCTCGTACGCGTCCTGCAAGCAAAAGTTGTTTTCGGATGAAGAAAGATAGTTTTACTAGGTATTTATTTACTTTTTTATCTTATCATTTTGATAAATTTATGTTAAATTATATAGGAAACTTTTATCAATGTAAGTTTTGGCTTGCACTGAATGTCAAGTACAATACTCTCTTTTGAAATAGTGATTGATGAAGTCTGTCGTTACCGTAAGACTGTTTTGATTAGTTGTTCTTAGTTCTTTTGGTTGTTCCATACAGAATAAGCACCAACATCTAATAACTTTAAATTTTCCCGTTTGAAGTTTTGAATTTGAATATTTAAAACTGAATAATTAAAATAATATAAGAAAAATTTCATTTTTCTATTTATTATCTAATTTTAATTCATAAATCTAATTTTAAAACCGGCATTTAAATTTAAATTAACTAAAACCACAAAAAAAATTATTATAATAATGCGTGTAAAGAACATTGAAGGTAGTTAGTATGAATTTATTTATGGTATTATGAAATTACACCACTACCGTTTTTTCTTTAGATCAATAGTTTAATAAAATGTAAACAATATATCATTTATTTTGTCAATTTTCTTATGACTTACTTATCCCTTAAGAAAAAGTTTTGCAGTATATTCTAGAAAGATTTAATTCACGTACCTTCTTATGGATTACATGCTCTCCATGAGTACTATGGCCCTTTTTGTGATCTCCTTTCTCACTGAAGGCCGCTTTCTTCTCGCCCTCTTCCCCTTTCTCGCGCTCCTCGTGGTACCCGGCCTCGTCATGATGCTTTTTGTGATCACCCTTCTTGTCATCGTAGTGGTGATCGTGTCCTTCTTTGTCATGATGGCCCTTTTTACCCTCGTCGTGCTTGTGGAGCGCTTTGTAGCCCTTTGAAATTTACATCATATAAATGATTTTTCATTTATTTTATTCTTTGATTTAACCACAATTATTTAAGATTATAAGTTTTCAGTTAAAATTTCAAAACGGACTTATTAAGTTAAAAATATACCTTCTCGCCTTTTTCGCCATGCTCTTCATGTTCGCCCTCGTGATGCTCCGCAGCGCCACCTTCCTCATGATGCTCGCTGTGTTTTTTGGGTTTGTGATGTTCCTTGTGATGATGATTGGCTTCTTCTACTAGATCCTCCGCGTCGCCACGTAACCGATGCGGGTGTTCAGCTACCTCGAGTTGCACGTTCTGACCTCTCGCTTGGTCATAATCAGGATCATCTGGATACTGAACTCGGTTTTGATCGTAATCGGTTTCTACTCTTTTTAAAGCGCCTCGTTGGAGGACTGGGTAAGTTTTTATCGGTTTCGTATTCAATTGCGGTTGATCACCGTCGTCCTCATTAACTTGGTACGCTCGATTATTGTGGATAATGGTTTTTATGGGTTTTCCTCCATCGGCCGGCTCTTCGATACGCTCGATGTGGCTGTAGCTGTATCCGTGGTTGCCGTCGTCGTCGTCGTTGTCATCATTATCATCATTATCGCTGTTATTGTTCCTGGAGTTCTCTTTGTAATCGTCGTTGGAATCTTCTTCATTATTTTCTTGGTTGTTTGACTCAAATTGTGCTGGTCCGCGGTTTGTTCGACTATCCGGATACCTTGGAACGTAAGTTGGTTTAGCAACAGTTGGATAACCTTGTTCTATTGGAACCGTTGGTGGAATTGCGTCATCCTCGTACAGATTTTGACGATAAGATTTCTGTCTCGGTGATGCACTTGACTGGACAACTATTCTGTTTTGTAATACAGGAGTAGTGGCAAGGGATTCCGTTTCTTGTGGGGGTATGTTTTGACGAAGATTATTACGTCTTGGTGGGTTTGGCTGATAAGTGAATCCCTGTTCCTGCCTAGCTGGAACTGTTGGATAACTCAATGGTTGATCTTCTCTAGCTGCTGAAGTTGAATACGTTTGCTCTTGTCTTGGAATCGTAGCATATGTCCTTCTAGCTGGAACCGTAGGATTAGTCAACCCCTGATCAGGTCTAGTTGGAACAGTTCCGTATGGAAGTGACTGTTGTTCCTCTCTTACCGGAACAGTCGAACGAAGCAACGGCTGTTCTCGTCTTGCAGGAACCGTTGTTCTCACATTTCCTTGTTCCTGTAGCGTATTAGGGCGAACAAATTCCTGTTCCTGTCTCAATGGAATATTCGACCGGACATTTGTTTGTTCTTGCCTTCTTGGGATTTTGTACACTACCGGTTCCTCTTCCTTCACGGGAATAGTTTTACGGGTACCAGGAAGACTAGCAAGAGCCTCTGCTTCTTCCACGGATGCGCTATGACGCAATGAATTACGTCTCAAGGGTGTCCGCTGATATGTAGCTGTTGGTTCCTCTCTTACCGGAAACGTTGAGTATGGAATAATTGGCTCCTGCTTTACAGGGACTGTTGAAAATATTTGTTCTTGTCTTGTTGGTACAGTCGTTCTAACATTGTGTCTCAGAGGAACAGTTGTTTGCCCAATTGTCGTATCCAAAGAGATAGTAGGTTTAGTCAGAATCTGCTTTACCGGATTCGTCGGGAAATGGTAAATTTGCTCGGCTGATGTTGGTCTAACGGTATTCTGCTTCGCTGCAGCAAACTTCGTCGGGTAAATAGGCACGTAAGGCGTTGGATTCGGATCAACGGACAATGCAAAGGGCCTTGGAATCCTGTCATTCGTCACTGAACTTGTTCTTTGCAGCTGTTGCTGTGATTGTACCAGCGGCTGCTGATAATTATAGCTCGGCTCCTGCGTGGGCTGTACCCTTTGAGGCTTACGTCGTTTTTTCTTTACGGTCGGGGTCGCCACGCTCGCTTCAGTGCTCGTCGTCGGCTTTATTAAGCCACCTCTGTGACGATCTAGCGCGTTATTTTTGGACTTCAATGGAACGCGCTGCTGGTAATTATCCACGTTGCCGCCAAATTTTGACTCCGTTAAAGGAGGATAGAGAGGCAAAGGTGGTTCTGGGTTATTTCGTGAGAAAGATCGAGGCGCGGCTGACGCTACGGCGCGTCGCTGCTGGTGTGCGTCAGGTGCTGGTTGATAAGCGTGACGGAGTGATGAAGCTTCCTCGACTAATTTGGCCGGTGCGCTGGCCGCTGCAGAGGCGTCCTTTTCAGGCTTCGGCTGCTTAGCTGTGGCCTGTGTCCGCGATTGTTTGCGTGGGACTTCGTAGTATTTTTTTTCAGGAGGTATCTGTGTGGTGGTTGTAGTGGTGGTCGATGTGGATGCTACACGGAATGGTTGCGGGGTTTTGGCTAAGTTTCAAAGTGGAAATTAATTAGTTTCTTTTTTTTTCTTCATCGGGGGTTTGATTGATTAAAAAAATCTCATCTAGAATATATTATAAAGAGAACATGATGTTCATTAAAAAAAGTTATTTTTTCTAAAATAATCGAAATTTTAATATTTGGATATGAAAGTTGTTTTTACTGCAGCTTCCTTAGAAATATTATTAAGCTTCAGTTAAAATATCATATAAACAAAGTAATGAAAAAACAGAAAATTATTCTACCGTTACAATACTTTTATAAATTGGTATATATAACTAATAAAATAATTTAGTAAAGCAAAATAATTTACTAAGAGCATTATAATTATTTTGCAGTATATTTCTTACCAAGTGTTATATTACTTTTTTGAATCTCTGTTTCATTCGATTTTACGCCGGTCTTTTGTGGATCGTAAGACATAACCGACAGTGCTTGTTGAAGATTCTCAGCATCTTGAAGAATTTCATAGTCTTCTGCTGAGAAAACGTATGGGTTCACCGGAAAAATCGTCGTAACATCTAAAGATTGATTAGAAGCTTTTGCATCTTTTTCCCGATACTTGGCATTGAACTTTTTTAATTGAAGACTTGGTGCTTTCCCGGAACACTGGGCCACCTGTTGAATTCATTTTGCTTGTAATTATCATGAGTTGAAACCTCTTTCTTCTAGTAACTTTAGTAAGAAATATTACGTTACTAAGTGTGATTTGCTTATTTGTTCTTATGACCAAAGTACGGAAGTGAAAATCAAATTTATCTCAAATGACAATTACTATTAGGGATCAAATACAATTCCAGCAAAAATTAAGTGTGATATAGAATAAAAAGGTTAAATTTAATTTGAAAAAAAGGCTTTGAGAGTATATAATGAGTCATTGCCAGTGTCTGCAATGAATTTTCCGTTATTCTAATGAGTTTTTTTTAATGTTTTTGATTTTATCATTTTCAGAATAATTTAGAAAGCAGTGAATGACAAGGCTAATCGTAAAAAAATTCGATAATGAGGAAGATATCGGAATACAATAATCATAGTTAACTAGTATCTTCAACATTCTGTTAACTCTTAATATCATCTGGTATATAATTGTAATTTTGACATACAAAAATAAATCAAAAACTTCTTTCCAATATTCAAAAAAAAAAAAAATAAATAAATAAATAAATAGATAAATAAAAATGTCTACTAAAAATTGATAATATTATTTTAAAACTTCTTCTCAATTCAACCCGTTTGAGCTTTGTAACGTCCAATTTTACATCGTTTCTAATTTTTCATCAAGAACGTCACTACGTATACGCATACGAAAACCATCTTAACACTTTTGTATCACTAAAATCATCACCACGAATCCTCATGTCACAAATCAAAATAGCCCAGTCTCAAATAAACAAATCACGCACTATCACTTTTTTGTTTAAAAACTCTCCACGTCAGAAAACTCGCTCTCGTACCATGTGTACCAGAAGCACAATAATCACGGCAGCTCTGTTCCCTGGCATCTTCATTCCTTTACTCCCCGCCGTCGTCATCATAATCAACAGCATCATTACGATCCTCGCCTCGCATCGACCGCTGCTGAACTGAACGGCTCCGTTGCTACGACGCTGCAATTATATCACCTCCTTCTCGAGTGCATAGTACTCTCTCGGCCAGAATTCGCCCCCGCCCAATGATATGACAATTTCACAGCCCAACGTCCGTCGTCCCCGGCGATTTATGCTTGCGTCTCGCTCTCGACAAGCTTCCTCCTTTCTCTGTTCGCGCTGGTTGCACAAGACTACGAACGACGACGATGGCTGTGTCGTATGGTACAGTGGTAGAGTGTGAAGTGCCTCGGGATTTCAAGGATCGGAAATCGCCGTGACGGTCTGTCACATTGGCGTTTTTTTTTTCTTTCTCTTTCTCTCTCTCTCTCTCTCTCTCTCTCTCTCTTTCGTCGGCGTGAAGAGTGAGAGCACACGACGTTAATTAAGAGCCCCGATGAATTATGTCATTATTACAGTGGCTGGGTATACAGTGGCTTGGTCGTGAGCACGCTCCGCTGCTGATTGGCACGGGATTTTGACACCTCGGCGCGGACTCGTGCTGTTAATTGCTTATCTTTGGCAATTTTTTTTTCCAGCCATTTACGAGAAGGTATTTTATTAGTGGCAAAAGTTGGGTAATGGAGGTATAGGGGAAAAAATGTTCATACAATTATACGGACTTAACATTGGCGTTGGTTACGAAATGAACGATCCGTCAATGTCTTCGGAAGTCGAAGATTTTTGCAGTATGCGTTTTTTGATTATTAGGCCATAAATCTTGTGAGAAACTTAGCGGGAAATGTATCGATTATTATTTTGTGGTATTGTTATAGAAGCGTTATATCAAAGAATTTTCACGAGGTTTTTTTTAAGCGTTGCATGCGAGGCAGCTAGCCGCTTACTAATGACCGACTTTTAAAATAATCGATATCTAATCCCATGGGCGCATTGTCCTTGATAAAGTTATACAGCGTATAATTAAGATTAGCAATCGATTGGTTTTCTCATTTCCTAACTATTGCGAAATTTGAATTCACCTTACCGGTTCTTGTGAGGGAAATTATTGCAGTGCAAGGTATTTGAAACGACTGCTCACTAAAGACAAAGTCATTTCGGTTTCGACACGTTACGATTCTTACAATTAAAAGTTAGTTAGTATTTTCGAGCACAAAAATATTTTCTGATCTTATTTTAAATCATCTAGTTGCAATAATTTCACGTTTGGTTTATTTTTTTTTTTTCAATTTTGAAAGCGTTTTGTGGAAAAATGCTTTCTATTAATTTTGTGACTTTCATCTTGTAATTCGTCTCCTACGTTATCTTGTTTACAAATTTCACCCATTGTTTTTTTTTTAATTTTTCTTACACTCTCGCCCACAACAGCAATAAAACTTTCTTTCTCGTTTCGCGAATTTTGCATTCTTTATGCAATCTGCATGCCCACCCTTCTTTCCTACCAACCTTACATCCGTTGTTTTTCCAATAGTTTCATATGTACATATACATCTTATAATAATTTGAAAAACTTCACTTTTCAATTCTATTTCTATGCAATAGATTGCGATACATACAACTTCTCGTAACTTCTTTGAGCGTTAGAACATTTTCATTCAGCTTGTTCTATACTATTCTAGTTTTTCTTTTTATAAAAATATAATTTCTAATTTTGCTAGTGCTATCTTTTTATTAAATATTCAGTATTCGTAATCTCAATGAGAAACGATACGATAAACTCAAACAATTAGTAAGTATATAACTTTTAGATGAAACTTGATGTTATAAATGCAAGCAGTTTACGTAAATCGTTGCTTACTATATGTATAATTATATGAAAAAACGATGAGGTAGTACAGGGTAAAAAAAATTATAACTCGACTCTTTTAAGTGTAATTTGCGTTTATTTAGTATATAACATTATTTTTGTAAATTCACATTAATTTTATATAAACATATTTATAACTTCATTATTATAATAAACATGAAAACTTTTCATTAACCACGATACATATCAAAATTATACAACAATTAAAAAAGCACAAATTGTTCAAAACAACACCTGCAACCACTCTATACCATCACGCAGTTCATAAAAGTGCAAACATTACAATAAGTCGCGTCGGTGCGACGGACGAGCAAACAGATTGTGAAGAAAAAAGCTGCATGCGCCAGCGTCAGTGGTGCTTCCTCTATACACGCACCATTTCAAAAGGAAGCGACTCGCTGAGCGACATTTACGAAAAGCCATACCTATAGCTGCCGCTTCCCAAAACACAAAAGGATCTACGGGAAGGTACGCACGCGCGCGAGGATTGAAGAGAGCAAAAAAAATAACAACGTCAGCAGTAGCAGCAGCAGCCGGCGGTAAGAGACGTAACAGAGTGTGACCAATTTCACGCCGACTGTTTTCACTTTCCTGCGCGCGAAGAAAGAAAGAACGATAGCGATCACTGACGGCATTCACGATGGAATCGGCGGGTACACGCCTGCCTATCTATCTCGTTCTCGCGATGAGAGAGAATTTCAAGATGTCAGTGTATATATGTGTGTGGGTTCCCCCCTGCTCGCTCTGCTCGCCAACCCCCAATACTATTACAAAACAAAGTACAAACAAAATATACATACAAAATATACATACAAAATGAATTAGAGAAATCAATATAGAAATAGAAAACATGGTTTGGAAAGAAATTTTCGATAGTTAATTTTTTGTACAGTAAAAATTATAAACAATTACTTTTAAAAGAATTGGATATTTATTTTTTTCAATATTTTTTCAATGACAACAGAAAAACAGGCTAATTGAACATTGGAAATTTTATACTTTTTTTAACAGAGGAATAGGACTTTTTTTACTTACTTTTTATTTCGAAAAAATAATGAATCAAGGTTAGTAAACAAAAGTGATACCTCTATATATAAAAAAAACGCGCCTATCTATCTACCTTTTGGGTGGCATTGAAAAGATAGAAAATGATTTTAAAAATACCTTTTTTAAAGGTAATATACTTATAAGGAGTATTGACATAGGTTGCATTAAAAAGTTAGAAAAGTATTGTTTAAAATGTAACTATAACTGTATTACCTCCCCCAGAGCACAGGGAAACTTTTTTTTTATATACATATTCTTTTTGAACATGTTATCGAAAATAAATATTGACGTAGATGGCATTAAAAAACTATTACTGATGTAAATACGGTTATTTGCACATATGCCTGCCGAGAATACAGTATAATTTCGAAATTTTATAATATAATTGAGAATCATACAAAATATATAAAAAATCAATTGCATCATGAAGTGTCATCAATGAGGATGGGGAGGGGGGAACGGTTTTTGAGTAACATTAAAAACACCCATTTCTAATTATATTTTAACGTTATTTTGAGGAGGGGCTGAGAGGAGGAGGGAGGAGGGGCTAAATCGCATGAAAGCCTCTTACAACTGTATAATATAGGAATATATATACATTACAAAATCCCATCGGAAACCAGGGAGAATGCGTTGTATCGGTCTATCAATCAAATTTCTTTCGCTCGTCTACCAAGAAAGAGAGAAAGAGAGAGAGGTGTAGTGTGATACTATTGAGCAATCGAATAGTTGGAAATTATTACAAAAACGGAATAGCGCGTACAATTGTGGGTTACCAGAGAAACGATGCTTTCTTTTGGCAATCGATCTTCAATATATATACGCATTATGTATTGAGCTGCTCTGGCTCTCTGCGGTTGTTTTACGTAAAAGCTATAATCGCAGCAATGAGATGCATTGATTTTGATCGATCTATTATATATATAGTATAATAAAAAGCGAGTGTTACACATTTTTACGCATATAGAGAACTAATAAATATAAGGATATATATATCCATGATAATTCAGAGAACCGAAAGAGATCGTAAATCATACATATATATATAAAAATCGTCGGTAAGAGAGCGAAATAATAAACACCTCTTCTCTGTCTTTCACAGCATTAGTCTTCCTTATACGTATAAAGTTCGCGAGGTTAATGCTCGTGCGACCATTTCTTGCCGTCGGAGTGATGACCCTTGTCGCCGTGGTCCTCGTGGTGATCGTGATGTTCCCCGTGATGTCCTTTCACGCCATGCTCCTTATGCTTGTGGTGGTGGTGGCCGTGGTGGTGTTCCTCGTCCTTACCTTTCTTCTCCTGTAATTCCCATTATCGTGTACATTATACAACCGTCTAACTACTATTATCATTATTATTAGTGGCATCACCTTGTGCTCCTCCTCTTTATCGTGTCCCGACTTGTGATGGCCGCCCTTGTGACCCTCGTGGTGATGATGATGACCGGCGTGCTTTTCATGCTCGTCGTCTTCATGAAACTCGTCGTAGAAATCGTGTTTCTTTTCGTACTCATCCTACGCAATTTGCATATACGAATTATTATGCGCACATATATACACACACGTCGCGTTATTATACCTTTTTAAAGACGTTATGCTCGCCTTTGGTACTATGACCCTTGTCGTGTTTAGCGTCCTCGGCGAATTTTGCCGACTTATCCGCTTCCTCGCCCTTGTGCTGCTCGTGGTAATGATCGGCTGCCTCATGCTTCTCACCCCCGTGGCCCTTCTTTTCTTCGAAATGATGCTTGTGCCCGTGCTTATCCACCTTTTCATTGCCCGCCTCGTCGTGTTTGTGGTCGCTCTTGTAGCCCTACCGAAAGAAAAGAGGAAGGGGGAGAGGAGAAGGGGAGGGGAGTTTTTAATTTTAAATATTAAAAGCTTCGCAGAGAATTCCGCGGGTATAATCGAGTGTCCGTGAATGTGTATATATAGGTTTTGGTATATGTAGAAATTCACAAAAAATTGCCTATAACTTGTCTGAAAGAATGACGAAAAAAAATGTTGAAGCACACCTCTGAGAACTGATTTTCCTTATTCTATAACTAATATAGAGCATGAAAATGATGTTGAAGACATCAGGATAGTGTTTTTCAGAAAGCTGCAATTAATGTTTGAAGCTCTGAATGCAAAATAAGTGGTTTTTCGTTATTCTCACCCACATGATATGGATATTAAATGATCTCATAAAAACAGGATTTGATTATAACATTTTTATGATTAAAAGCTAGAAAACACGAGATATCATTTGTTTTTTTTTAAATTGAAAAATGTTGATTCTTTGCAAAGTTATCAAAGTTCAAAGGACTTAAATACACATTGGAAAAATTATTAATAAAGAAAATCAAATGCTGAACTTGTCACTGAAAATACAGCCGATTCTATATCATTCACCCAATGATACCGTTGTTGTATGACTATGGTATGTACTTGATGATAAATTTTTACTAGACGGTTGGAAATTTCCATGTAGTAGAAGAATTTAGGACTAATTGAAATACTAATTGGCTCGTATACAATTCTCAGAGCACGAATTGTGAACGGTTTTGTTCACTGTCCCTTGAAAATCATATATCGAAAATTATTATAGTAGCCGACAAGGGCTATAGGTGCTCCAAATCCAATATATTTTATTAACGAATGGTCTCAGATATAATCGGCTGTATTATCACTGATGAGCCCAGTAGTTGATTTGGGATCAAACACACGATTATCTTTATCAATAATTTTTTCGAATATGTTTCAACTTTTTCTATTTTATCCTTGTTTTTAAATTCAATCGCAACTTGGTTCATAGTCATGAAATCGATTCACTTTTGCTACCACTCACATACTACTTTCTCAAATAAAAAGCTCCTCTGTAGAAAACGTATTTTTAATTTAAAATGGAATATTGTATATAGGTAAATGATTTTTTTATTTATTGAATTTAATTTTCATACGTAAATGATGCTGTAATAACATTGAACGTAATTAGACATTTTGAGCTTTCACTATACTTAAGATATTCAAAACTGCATAAGAAATATATAACAACGCATGAAATAAAAAATTCGGACAGTACCGCCTTCAACCATTTCTTAAAACACTTCTTTCAATAACCACATTAACCCCAACAATCTCACTAAACTTATCATCGCACATATACACCACATATAATTACTCCACACCCACTCAACCACGTACTCACTTTGTTTAATCATTTCAGCAAAGTGTACAAGCGAAATTAATACCTCCTCATGACCCCATTAACCCGCGTCGCGCTCACTCCGCTATTTGAAAAATTTCCCTCAGCTACAGCTAGTTATAACTGCTCGCTAGCAACTAAACTAATTAAACATATTGCTAATATATATATATATATATATACACACACACACACACACGCAGACAACACACATACACGCTTAACCACTTACGAAGAAATTAAAAAATAGCTAAAGTTTTATACAGCGCGCGCTCGTGCGAGGTGTCTCCAGGCAATTGTCTCACGCGCGACTTACACGCGATCGTGTAAACACGTGTGTATATATATATACATGCGACGTCCAACCAGCTATATGGCATATGGGGCGCGTTTTCTCTATACTTACAGACACACGCGCTCGCAGTCTGTCGCTCGGAGATAAGCGCAGGATATAGCAGTATACTACGCGCTCTTCGATAGTTCGCGCGGTGAGAAAAGTACGAGTGCGTAATATATAATGGGGTAATGGGATCCATGGCGGCTGATGTGTGAGTAAGAAATAGTGCGTATATATATAGCGTATACCAACATTGTGCGTGGGTGTGTGTGTGCATGTGCAGGTAAAAAGGTATAATAGGTGCAGACGTAAGCGACGCGATGTCGATCGATACATACGATAGCTTAAGCTAACCAATTTCACAGCTATAACACGGCAGTTAAAAAATTATATTATCAACGCGACGGTTATCGAGTGCGTATAATATACTTGTATATATACATATATATACCTTATGACCCTCGTGGCCGTTTTTCTCGTGATGCTCGTCGTGTGCTGCGACGCCGCCGCTTTCCTCGTGATCTTCGTCATGGTGCTCGTGATGCTTGTCTGTGAAATGCGAGTTGTGATGTATTTTATATACGCGATCGTCGAAGATTAATAAAAAGAAGAGAGAGAGAGAGAGAGAGAGAGAGAGAGAGAGAGAGAGAGAGAGAGAGAGAAAGAGTCAACGTGTCAGTAGCTCTTTAGTCTGCGCGGCGATATTAAAAAGTTCAACGACGTCGTTTCGCGATTCACGTTATATGTGGGTTATTGGATTTTTACAAATAGGGGTTTATGCTAGTAATAATAGGACGAGGAACGTAAAATGAAGGTTGTTAATGAAAATTTCGTTTAAAAAACTTTTTTTTTTAATTTTACAACATATTGTTTGTTTATATGGTTATTATCAAAAATGTAGTTAATGCATTTATAGTATAGTGTACTATATTGATTTAAACGTCGAGAGTACATGCTTTTAATATTTCTAAATTGTTTTTCCATTTCTAACGTCCACAGTGTACACTGAAAAAAAAGATTGGTTATCTCAACAAAATATTTAGTAAAAAGTTTAGTAAAGAAATATTTAGTTAATTAA
>JAYJLV010068223.1:0-16137 GCA_036873485.1 Torymus texanus
TGTGTGTGTGTGTGTGTGTGTGTGTGTGTGTGTGTGTGTGTGTGTGTGTGTGTGTGTGTGTGTGTGTGTATATGTATGTATGTATATGTACACGGCGACGGTTCATAAATGTTATTTATTCGACGCTTTCGTCAGAATTTAATATACACAATGCGGATTCTGTGAGTATTATATGTAAGATTTGGTTTGAAAATGTTGTATATATTATACCGAGCGTATATAGAAAATAGCAACGTGGAATTTTGTTTATTGAGATGTATATAATTGGACAATGACGTAAAAGTAGTGTCAGAGGATCAATTTTCAATTTGAACATTAAGATTTTTCATAAACGCGAGTGATTTACGACCTTGTATGATGCTATTATTTCGGACTAACAATCGATCGTTAACGTGAAAATCGTCATAAAATCGTAGTTTATTCGCTAATAAAACGTCACATTCGACCACGAGATAATTACTACTCTATCGGGTGGTGGTGTGTGTATATATATATATGCACAGAATTCCACGTGCGAAATATATATACATACAGAATAACTTCGGCATTTTACAGCTGAACTTCGAATTAAAATATATAAACTCGTGCGCGTTACAGTTTATTCGAAAAGAATATATACATGTATATATAAGCACGTACGCTGCACAGCGAATACAGACGTCAGCTCGTTTTCTCCCCCCCTCGATTCTTTATTTTATTGCCTCGCGCCGTCAAACTCGGTACTCGGACAATGCGTTCGACAGGAGATCGAGAAAAGAGAGAGAGAGAGAGAGAGTGAGAGATGAAAAAAAAAGAAGATAAAGAATCGAGGCAAGATTGTATTTAAATCGCCGTCAATGAATTCGTTAAATTATTTTTTTTCTTCTTTTTACAATCCATTCATAGCCATGCGCGCGCCGTTTTATGAATGAAAATAAAGAGAGAAATGCGCGAAAGTGGAGAACTCAATAACGCCTCCTGTCGTCTCTCGCCTTTATTCTCAGCGATGCGCTCGCGCGGTGCTATACACTTTATGACCTGATTTAGCGAATAACACGCGCGCAGCAAGGAAGAAGAAAAAAGAGTAGACGAGGAAAACGTGGTATATTTCTGTTATTCGTGCCGTGTCGAGAATATATATGCGGTTATTTAGCTCAGAGTTTTACATATACGTATACGCTTTTGATATTAGAAATTAATGTCGGGCGTTTGCAGCGCGGGAAATCACGCATAATACTCACAAAGTCGCGCGGATGGTTCATTAATGATGAACCAATTTCAGTAGTGGTGAGTATAATTTTACACCTGATAACCGACGACAATTTAAGGCGAACCGTTAATCCAATTAACGCCGGAGTTTATTTGCCGAGCGCGCATAAATAACCGTATTAACCAATTACCGGACGGTTTGTCACGTTTGGGCACTCGACGTGGTACTAATGACCGACCGAGCGAGCGCATGCGCACGCGCACTGATTAGCTTCTGTTAAATTAATCACTCGAGTAATTTGCGTCCACGGTCACAATTATATATATATATATATATATATATATATACACACACACACGTGCGCAAGAAAGTTTAAGGTAGCCATAAAGTATCTCGAGTGATGTGCTCGAAATTATCGTAACGGCCGATGGTTCGACGAATATGTACACTCGCTGTGATTAAATTAAAAATTCATACGGCAATTTATACAATTGCGCCTGAAAATCTTTATGGTAAATGCGATGTTAAGTCATTTTGGAAGATATAAGTGAAATTTCGCGTTTATAACACTTGCATGTATATATATAATATGCGAGTGACGAAATAAAGCGAGAATATTTGTTAATCATTTTACAATTACTTATTGAACAGAATTACCATACTCTTATACTATTCTACTTTGAATGTACAAGACATTTTTATATTCGTTGTCGAATTATTTACAATACATATAGTTCGAGAATTTTCATTAATTACTATAGCAACGAACGAGAACATTCTAACAAATGTCTATATCCAACTACACTTCATTCATTCATTCATTTTCATCAATAAATATGCTATACTATCACCACAGCCCAACAAAAAAAAATATAAGAAATCAAATCGACAGATTCACGTACTGCCCTACAACGACCATCTCTCCACTTCACCCGTCGCCCACATAACAGACCCCGTATATATATACACCTCCTCGAAATATATTCCCTCACAATAACTCGCGCACTCGCACACAGCATCACCATTCGAGACCGATAGCCCATAAAGTAGCCCATATCCCGCCTTATTTCACTCGGGTACGTGTATACACATACACACACATACATATATATACTAGCCTCTTCTACATCGAGAAAATAATATAAATCGAGACTATCCTGGTCATACTCTTCTGACCGGATAAAAGCGCATGCGCGTGTACCTATATATAAATATAGGCATATATACCGACAGCAAAGTTGCCACGCGGTCTGCATGTAGCCAGCGTCCGTCTGTGTGCTAATACGAGAGTTCGTCGGAACAGAAGCTGGCGCACACGACGTTGGCTGCTGAGAGACGGTTTTAGAATTTTTCGACAGAAGAGAGAGAGTGAGGCGGTAAGAGAGAGAGTAGGTGATTACGGGGGAGGCCAGTAAGAGGTTCATACACGACGCGTATATAATTATATATATGCACGCGGTGTGAAGTGTGGAAGAGGACTTGCGCGGATTTTTGGGAAAAAAAAAATTTAGTACTATTTTTACTTTTTACGTGTATGTAACAAAGATTTGTATGAAAAAAGTTAAAGGAAGTTTTCGTATAATTTTTTATGGGTTGTGGTTGGTGATGGGGTGAGATGTACTAAAGTTGTATATCAAATTGGATCATTATAAAAGATAGAATCAGGCGAATACAATTAAACATATATATTATATATGAAATTTAGCAGGTTATTTTCTTTTATTAACTGAACATTAACATGAAATTAAATTAAAATGAAATAGGAACATATTACGGATATATATGAAAAAAACCAAAAGGTATAATAATAGAACTATGAGACCAACACCTTAATTTGTTAAAAAAAAAGAACGCATACACACACACACATACACAAATATATCCAGCAAACAAAAATTGCAGCGCACGAAACAACCATAAAATTCCAGCACGACATTTTAAAACTCCTTAAAAAAAAAGAAAAAAATCATCTTCTCGTCTCCTGGAAACTCCGGACCACTCGGTAGAGAAAATCGCCCGGAGCCACTCGTGTACACACGAGAGAGAGAGAGAGAGAGAGAGAGAGAGACCCGTTTGACTCGCGCGCGCGCCTTTCGCGGATCTCCTCGTTTCTTTTTTGGCGCAGTACGACGCGCGCTTCTCTTTTTCCTGGTGCGCAGCGCGCGTGAGCGACTGAAATATTTCAATTACACCTGTAGCCGGGCGATAATTTCTTGTAAGCGAATCGTTTAACGCTGCTGATAATTTCGTTATCGCAATGCGTTGCGCGCAGTGATATCGATATCAGAGAAACTGATTTTCTAATGCCACGTGTGTATGTATGTACATACACACACACACACACACACACATACACACATACACACACATACACACACGCGAGATTGACGTCTACGCGCGGTGAGTATTTAAATCGAGGGAGAGGTTTTTTCTCAAGTTTGTCATTGCAGTGCTTATTAATTGGAATGGGCTTAAAATGATCGCGATAGGTTTAATGTTATCTTTATGTATATATAGGAAGTATTTTTAATGATCATATTTATACTGTGAAAAATCACTGTATCTTATATCTTAATAAATTGTGAATATTAAAATTCAGAGTAAACTGTATATATGTATGATTACTGTTAATATTTTCCAATCCAAAATGTACGTGATCTTTGATGAAAAACGAATTTCAACAATTAGGAACAAACTTTGCTATAGCACAATTTATATACAGAAAAACAATCGTGAAGTTTTCAAAATTTATTAATTTTTGTAGTTTTAAGAAATGTATAGAAAAAATAATTATTGTCATTAGATCAAGTGTTATATCTATATAGTTTTTAATACAGAACTACAAGCCAACTATAAATAAATTTATACATCACAGTTTTATCAGACATTGATGCAAAAAACCGAAAGTTTTACATTAACAAACTCACGAGTTGCCGTTATTTTTTTTTTTTTTAATTATAAATGTCACAATTTTTTTTACGCTATTGTTTATTACCTAAGATATCCGTCCTCTTTATTCTGTAATATGCAGTTCATTTTCATAGTTAACTACAGTCCTCCTATTAAAAATTATCTCGACTTTGAAGTTTAAAAAGCATGAATGAAAAGTCATGAAAACTTTCAGTCTATATCAAAAGTAACTTATTCCTTTCAACAATGTTCCCTCCTTACTCCCACCAACCTTGCGTGTATTTTCCATCCAGTATCATCTTATACAACCACACTTCACAAACCCTATACCTTATCATGGACAACAAACGCAAAATCCTCCAACAACCGCCTATATACATATATACCTACTCTACACCCAGGCACTCGCTCGAAACAAACGAGGCGAATCTTCTCTCTCGTTCGGCTGACACCGATATCAGCCTCCTTCTCCTCCTCCTCCTCGTCGCTTGTGCGCGTGCATCGAGAAGCCGATACGCGCGACGGCAGGAGCACGAGAGGGAGAGAGAGAGTCGGGCGTCTCGTCCGTGTAAGGTAGCGACGGCGGCCGGCTGTCGATCGTTTCGCAGCCTTAACCGGCAGACCTGTCTCTCTCTTTCTCTCTCTCTCTCTCTCTCTTTCTCTCTCTCGCTGCCGCCATGCGCGAGTGAGCGAGACTTTCCAACTAATTTATCGAGATCCCGAGCGGAGATTCCCGAGCGGCAGCAGAGAGAAGAGAGAGAGAGAGAGAGATGCTTTTTCGGCTGCCGCCACTGCCATCACCGATGATACTGCGGATCGTAATTTCACGATTTCGGGCGAGAGCCCGGTGGGTGTAAAAAGAAACAAAGGCGTGAGAATGGAAATAATGGGATCTATCGTGTGGAGTGTAAAAAGTCGTTGAAGTATGAAAAATAATTATAGTTTGGAATGGAATATATAATAGGAATATACGTATAAGAAGTATGTAAATCGAACATACCTATCATTATATATATATAGGTCTTAAAAACATTAAACTTGTACATTCCTATACGTTAAATTTTATAACGTGTAACTAGTTTCAGTAAAATTCTCGGTTAATTAGCTTGGAAAATTGTAGAGATTCCGATCTTAATGATTTTAAGTTGTCTGTACTATTTTTAGGTGGCTTTTAGCTCTCATGTATTCATCTTGAACGATCGCTGTACAAGAAGCATCGATTTCATTATAATAACAGATGCAAAATTATTCTTGTAAAATACACTTGAAACAAGCATTTGTTTATATAATTAAATATACCGTGCAATTTAAAGCTCGATCATCAGTATTTTACCAATTTATAGCAGCAAAAATATAAATCTTTCGGTTCACTTCCAACGTCAGTAAACTCCACGACCACCCCTGAAAAATGAATTTTAAAAATGTTGCGAACTACACCAGTACACATCCCCCCCCCCAAAAAAAAAACACCTCGCCGTAGTAGACGTAGGGACACCTTCTTACACGCTGTAACCAAAGCCATCGTTGCCCTCCTGCTGCCACTCTCATTCCCTCTACTATACCAGCACCCGATCTGCTCTCTCTCTCTCTCTCTCTCGGCCGTACCTTTTTTCTCCGCTCGCATTCCGTCGGGCGAATCTTCTTCCATCTCTCCACCTCCTCTACCTCCTCCTCTTTCTTCTTTTTTTCTTACCTTCCTTTATCTCCGGCCTGATTTAACGCTCTCCTCTCTCTCTCTCTCTCTCGCGCGTGTACGCGTCCCGAATCGCAAATATTTTTCTCGTCCTTCCCGACATGAAATCGAGTGCGACTTTACCTATTTCGCACGAAACAAAAGCGATCATTGCCACGACTGGAATTGTTATTGGCTAGCCGTAACGACGTGCGAAAAGTGAATTTACGCCCGCCGGGACTCTACGGTTGGAATTTTCCAGCGACTGAACAAGAGCGTCGGACGACTGCGCAGTGTGTAGAAGTGGGCAAACGGCTGGTCTCTAAATTTTCGGGCACGAGTTAATGGCCAGAGTTGCGAACGAGTCCAGACGGTAATGGACTGGGTAGCAGTTGAGAGAGATAGAGAAGGTGTTCGAGGATGCGGCGCTGAGGTGGTTAAGGCTGTATATGCACGCGCGCAAAGAGGAAAGCGATGTTTTATCGGTTAAATGTGCATGGGAATAGTATCGCCTCATTATTCGTTTCCGTATAATTCTAATGGGTTATGGTCTCGTTAAAAATACATTAAAAAGAAAGAAAAATGGTAGGCATAAGTTTATTGATTGTAGAGAAACAGTTTTACCGGAGTTACGTATCCAATAAATAATACCCTTTTTAAAACCATTTATTCTTAAATTTATTTCTATTTGAAATTGACAAGTTCAAAACATTCATCAATCAGTTTTTCTGTCAATGTACACAAATGTATGTTATATTTGATGTTTTGAATTATATTTTAAATCGAAGAAAATGAATGTTTTAATTTTTGCTTAGAATTTTTGATAAAATAACTTTGACGTATTTCCGATGACCTCTTGTGTATGTGTGTACGTGCGTGTGTATAATACGAATTGAGTGCAGACTTATTCCAAGTACATTTGTTTACCAAAATTTTCACAATAGTCAATAAACCTCATTCAATTCAAATTTGATAATAATCATTACCAGAGCCTTTTTATTCAAAACCTCTTTCAAACCATTATCTATATACGTCGCACGTTTTACATAATTATTTTCAACTTCATCTTAACATACGAAAACCATAAAACCAACCATTTTCTATAAATCCATAATACTTAAACATAGCAGCTTCCATTCCTTTTAATAGACTTCAATCACCCCCTAAAAATACAAACGAATCATCCAGTCGCACCGATAAACGCCAATCCAGCCTGAGACTACCTCGAAAATTTACAGCTGCACTCAAGAAAAACTCCTCAATAAATCCCTCGACACCAACCTACCTTCCCCCCTTCCCCTCCCTCTCCCTTCCTTTAAACACTTCGACAGCCCGAATTAACGTGTTTTTCTCCCCAAGGGACGAAAACACACTCGCAAGTGCGCGCGCGCGAGGCTCATTAGCTCGACGCGACGCGCGATCCCCGATAAAGCATTTAAAAGCGGACGTCGCGAGAGTTTTGCCGCTATCGGGGCGAACTTCGCGCGAGACGGTAGCTATCTAAGGAGGGAGAGCAGAGAGAGAGAGAGAGAAAGGAGATCGAAAAAGGAACGAGGAATTCAGTACGGGGGTGGGTTTGATCGACGTGAGGCTGATAAGAGGTAAGAGAGGGAGAGAGTGAAGTATTTTAATTGGTAAAGTAGTTTGGGGGGAGGAGTTGTTTTTCTTAATGTTGGTGAACGTTTGAGTTTGGATAATGTTTGAATGTAGATATTTGTGGCTGTTCTATACAAAAGTATTTTGGTCTTGGTTTCTATACTATTGTACACTCCTACGATAGAATGCTAATAAAAGATTGGAAATGTCTAAAATACTAACTCGTTGTATTTCTTTTTATTTACTTGAGTAATTGTTAACAGCGGTACCGTTATCTTCAACTTTAACATTTAATAATTTAATGTGCAAAATTATTTCGTATGCTTTTTAAATAATATTTTAAACGTCTTTTATCTGTTGCAATACCTGAAATTTATTTAACGTTGAATAAATTGAAAGCTATGCAAAAGATTATTGTTATTTGCGAACGATTCTGACTTCGTATTTAATGTTATCTAAATGGAACGTATTCATACGTTCATTAAAAATGGTCTGCATTTGCAGAACCATTAATTTATTACGCGGTCATGAAAGAAAAAAAACAAAATCTGATAGCCGTTTCAAATAAATTTATATAATAAAGTTTAATTTTTTTTCCATAATTCGCGCATTTATACATGATGATGTATTTATTATACGAATACTCATTACAAATTTCAATAAAAAGTAATTTAAAAAAAAATCCCTTATACGGTCAAATATCATGTACACACCGCGGAATAACATTTCAAACAACGGTCAATATAATCATTACGAGCCATATGTATATATATCAAAGATACACGTCGCGCATTCAGCGCTAAAAACGCGAAATTAAAATTAAAAGCCACAATATGTACACAATGTTTTCATTAATTATCGCAGATACATATATATTTATATATACGCACGCGCTCACCCGCACACGCGCGCCGTGAACAAAGCGCACGGATTCCCCTCGATACGTAGCGTATACATAACGTATATTTGAATCGACAAAAGCCGCACACATAGAGCGAACGAATGAGTTTACGCTCACCCCGTATATGCGATCGCGAGAAAAATCCACAAAGAGCCTCTTCCACGCGTTATGAAGCGAATGAAAAATCATGCAGAAGAGAGAGAGAGAGAGAAAGAAAAAGATACTCCGGAAATTCGCGAGTGAAGGTATAAAAGCAAAGGCAAAGAACCACCGCGTCGTGGACTACGTGTGTGTGTGTGTGTGTGTGTGTGTGTGTGTGTGTGTGTATATATATATATATATATACACATACATATACACACATGTGTATATACTACGCAATGCAATTTTTTCACCTAAAAGGGAGAAGCAACACTTGTAACGCGAACCGCGGACGACGCGTGCGGAATTTCGTTTAATTAATAACACGAGTACATCGCGTTTCCGAATTATCTCGAGCTAGCGTTGCCAGTGTGTGTGTGTATATATATATATCTATGTGTGTAGCTTAGCCGGGAGTTGTTAGGCTAATTGAGTTGGCTAAGCAAACACAAAAATCGCGAGGATTCGAGAAAGGGAAAGGAGGGAAAAGGTAGCACGGTATGGAAATACACGCGAGAGATTGCAGTAACGACTGAAGTGCGATTTTTGTTTCGCCGAGTGCCGGAGTGTTATCTCGGCCCTCTTTTTCTACAGAAATTTTAGCTTTGTGCCGAGCTGTGAGAGGCTTTTTCCGACGTTTTGTTGCTCGTTTCAAATGTAGTTACGTGACGTGCGCGCGCGCTCTCACATCAGGGAGTATACATACGAATTAATGCAGGCAGAGTGTTATTATCAGTGTGTGTATATATAAGGTGCATTATTTTAAGTTACACTTTATACATTAAGAAAATAGTAATAATGATACAGAGAAAATTACTAGATTAGCTAATTAATCCTTATTATAATAATGAAGTTTTTCGTTGTCAATAAAAATTCATTAAAATACATTTTCTCGTCTGCGGACCTTAAATAAATGAACATTTATTCTTCGTATACCAACCGTGTACATCGAGCAAAGAAGAATTACAGTTAAAATTCAAATGATTTCCTCTGAATAATAAATACTTTTTATCAAATATACACGTAGAATAATATAATAAAGTCCAATATTACGCCTGGAACTCCTTGAATCGCAAAATAAAATCGATACGTTTAATTATTCGCCGCAGCAATGGCGAAACTGTCGGTATACTCGCATAAAAAACCGGATAAACTCATCACCGTAGCTCCGCGTATATATACACATATATATACACAATCTTAAAAGAACCCCTACAGTCGGAAAAAAGAAACGTCTCTATCTCGTTCCCTCGCGAAATCGAAGTAGCGGAAATTCATCTCACCGCGTGCGCGCACGTTTTTCCAGCTCTGCTCGCCCACAGCCGCACGCTCGCTAAGTACATCCAATTTAAAATGTAAATTTTCCAGCTCTCTTCCTCACTGCGCTACGTATACGTATCTCTCTCTCTCTCTCTCTCACTCTATATATACACACGCGCGGGTGTGCAGAGAAAGAGAGAGAAGGGAAATGGCCGCGAAATTAAAGCGTAATTTAATTCATATATCCACGGCGGATCGTTCGCGACGCCTTTCCCTCTTATACAAGTGTAAGGTATAGGGTGGATGTATATCGGGGGGTTGGAGGCGTGAGCGTCTTCAAGGTCAATTAAGTTTTACACCGCATGTGGAAGTGAGAGAGAGAGAGAGAGAGAGACAGACTTTACGGTGGGAAGCTCGGATTAGGAGACATGCACGCGCGCGATTCGATTCAATTCGCGCGATAACGCGAGGATGGAGATGACGAACGATGCTGTAATGTCATTGTGGGATGAGTATATAGTACGGTTTGCATTAAATTTTAAATAGAAGCTGGATCACACATTGGAAAAAATTTTATAATACGGTTGAAATATTTGCAAATATAGTTGTGAATGCGCCATTATATGTTTCGGTTAAAATAAAAATAAAAAGAAATTCTATACACGTGCATTGCGGATATTAATGTTTGAATGCTCATTTAGCTTTATTATTGCATAATATCAAGGTTTATATCGTCGCGCGTCAACTTTATACGTCCCAGCTTGATATGGATACATAATTATGAATATAAACTTACTTTTCTACTGGATAAATTTAAACATAGCGAGGCTTTGTACGCCACTTAAACTAACGAGTAGAATTACATTCGCGCTGGAAGTTCTTTTCACGAGAGAGACATGTTTTAAATGCTCACAGACAGTGAGTACATTTTCGTTTAACGAGACAATTTTTCTCATAGTAAAACATTTTTCGAGTTTTTTCTAATGTGTGGAAATTGTTGCAACTTTTGTGTATTCAACATTTTAAGAGCATCGGATCTGACGTACTATATAATCTTAAAATTAAACTATAATAATAATAATAATTGTTAATTGATATCCTTTATATTTATTCTAATTTACGTAAAACGATTTTTAGTTATTATTGAAATTTAATCACTCGGTAATTTTTTCTCAACTTAAAAATTATCTTCCCCCTTTACCTAATCAAAAACTATGTTACAATTTCTCATTCAAAACCAATTGAAAATCTCGTATATATACCTAAATATGTATGGAATCTCATCGCAAGAAAGACATGACTTGCATACACGTCAAAGTAGTCAACAAAAAATCACTCCGCATATATATATATCCACAGAAGCAGCGTAGTCGTCACAAGTTTCGCGACCGCCCCTTTCTGCGCGTGTATTTACCTTTCCCTCCGCTCTCTCTCTATCTTGGTTAAAAAAAAAAAACACCCTCAATCGGCGGTACGTCGCTCACTCGCGCGCAAGCGAGACAGAGACTTCGCGTATATCACCATAGCGACCGCTTAATTGGAGAACGAAGGCGTGCAAACGTATATATATATATATATATATATATATATACACACACACACCCGCACTCGAGGTCCCTGCGTGCGCGCCAAAAGACTGCACACTCGAGGAAGAAAGCGAGAGCGCGCGCGCGCGAGCAAGCAGGGAAATTTCTGAAAGTGAGAACGTAATCGAGGGATTAAGGGGGAAGAGAGAGAGAGAGAGAGAGAAAGAGAAAGAGAGAGAGAGTGAATGAGTCGCGAGAACGCGAGGTTAATGAATTTCGTCGCTGAGAGGAGATGTAATGGATATAATTACACGGCTTGTTTTCGTCTGCTTTGTCGAGGAGAGGAAGAGAGACGTGTTTGTGTGTGGGTATAAAGCTGGGAGGGTGGTTTTGGTTTTTAATTTTGAAAAATGTGGCATTCAGGTGCGCGGATTAAAGAGGATTGTGTTGTCTCGGAATGAGGTTTATTGAAGTTGATGTATGCGGAGGAACGTTTGGTTGAAAAGCTATCATTGAACGACGTAGAGAGAGAATTGTATTATATGAGTGGTAGATGATGATTGGGGCTGATAAAAGAAAAAATGATACATGTCAGTGGTCAAAGTGTAGAAATTTTTATTAATTTAAATAATGCGAATGGAGATAATAGGAAATGTTTAAAGTTTCAAAGCAATTTATAATTTAACACATTTATATATACTAATATCTAATTCGATCAAATTAAATGTATTCTATTGTAAAAAAAAATATATATATATATATATGCAATCGTCTAGGTCGCATCCGCTACTACATTTTGTAGGAGAACCAAATGTGCCAATGTGAGCTGAATGAAAATAAGTGAGTTTGCACGTTCGCGCTAAATTTCATGGATGTCGAATTCCTAAAGTTGCTGACTGGAATTTCTATGCATTCCTTTCTCCAAACGTGAAAATCTAAAATCGAAATTTCAACTAAAATCAATACGCATTCAATCGCATTTAATTAGAAAATCATGTTGACGGAATTTTCGTATAAATTTTACAATTATATAAATGTTATACACTTTATAAAGCAATTTCAAATTAACGTTGACATTACACAAAGATTAGAAACAGGCACTTACCAAAATTCTGCACTTGAGCGAAAGAGCGCGTGCGTGCACGAGGAAAAGGGAGAAAGAGGGAGAGAGAGAGAGAGAGAGAGAGAGAGAGAGAGAAAGTCTGAGGGTTTGAAGATGCGGAACGAGGCGCAGGGGAAATTTCTAAAAGTGAAAACGTAATCAAGGAATCAAGAGGGAGACTTGTAATAATGTTGGGATTTGGTTTAATGAAATCCCCTTGCGTAGTAGGCGGTTTAATATTATGAATGTAACGACAAAACACAATGTAATCGCGGTCGCTTTAAAGTTTTTTCCGCTTTTTCGGTAGTTTAGAAACTTTATCAAACTCAATTTCAACTTTGGTAAGTGTAAAAGGTGACATTGTTCGAGAGGGAATTTCCAAGTTGGTCAAAAATATTTATATTTCATTCTATAAATTGTGTAGCAGCGAGAGTACGTAATTTTCATTTCGAGCTTTTCCACATTTACTTCGTGTAAATAATCCATTTGACTGAAAATATAATCTTATAAATTGTTTAATAAGATCAGCCGTCGTTATAAAACTCAATATTCTAGCGTAATTGTGACGTTAACGAACACCATTTAACTCACAGTGATAAGGTATAAGATTTAATTAAATTAACGCGCTGAGTCTAGTTCGTAATTTCGAATTATAATGTGTTTACTCAGCATCGCGGCCGCAACGAGCGTCAAGTTTATGTTTACTTTCGCCGCGCGCATACATTCTTCAGCGATATTCGCCGGAATCGCAATAAAGTTTGATTATTATTAAGTCTAATAGGATTAAACTGTCATTTTAGCAGCCAATCTCTAAATTCAAACTTTCGACGTTCAAAGCCGAATGAAGATTTTATCATGAAGCGAATCGAATTGACGTCGGATAAAAATCACGAGTGAATTTTTTCCCTCCTGTATAAATGGAATAATTACGTCGCAAAAGGTTACACGTAAAAAGTTTATACCTGACCTTTTAATAGTTATTATCAATGATCGCGCGTATAAGAGTTACACGAGAGCCGTGATAAAAATTTTCATGGGACGATATGTTTACCGCGAGATGTCACACAATGCATACCGACATTTTCTGCTCTTTTTATGACGTAAATGCAATAAAACTTCTTTATATCCGCATTATGCTAATATAAAATTTGACGCATCCCCGGATATCGCTATAAGCAGATTAATCTATATGTTTTAACAAAACCTGAGACCGAATTTTTCTAAAAATTCGTGTAAATTTTAAAATATTTTACAAAACCTAAATTTCTTATCAGAAATCTTCCTTCGAGTTTACTCTACTTTTACAGGAATCTGCTTCGCAAATCACTTTTCGTTAAGTATATACATTCGTGATCGATACATTAATATAGAGGTAAGTGCTCGCAGACGTTCTTAACACTCTTATTTAATCAGATCGAAGAAACATATTTAAACTCGCGTGCGCTATCCAATTAGTCGGGTTCACGTCCATGTACTACTTGCCATTAACCTCAATTATATCGCACGAGAAAATCAAGATATACCTATACACTCCTCCCATCTATATAAATCGCAAAGTCAAACTTGCCTTATAAAAAAAAAAAAAAAAGAAAAAGTACATCATCCCAACACCTCGACGCGGTTCCCGCCGTATTCAATCAGAAAGCCAATTAAGACGCACACGCGCCTTATACATTATTAAAACCCAATTTCTAATTCTTAAATACATCTACATCACAGCTATCCCTTTGACCGCCACCGCGAGCTACCCATACCAATACCCAATAAACTTTAATACGAAAACTTCCGGGACGTTCGTGCGTAGCCGCAAACATCGTCTATCTCTCTCTCTCTCTCTCTCTCTCTCTCTCTCTCTCTCTCTCTCTCTCTCTCTCTCTCTCTCTCTCTCTCTCTCCCTCTCTCGTTATTTCGCGTTCGATCGGGCGAAAAGATCAAAGCTGTCCCCCTATACACGCGGACGAATGAACGGACAGACGGGTGGACGAACATTGCGTTCACGCGGGACGAGTAGCAGGTGTCGGTAACATCGAATATCAATTAGCCTCTAATTATAGCTTGCGCACCCGCGTGCCTATACAGTCTCGTCGCCTTTTGCACGTTGCTGAAGAGAGAGAGAGAGAGAGAGAGAGAGAGGCGTGGGTGGATAGAGAGGTCTGATGCGCGGGGAAATTAAAATGTTTGCAAGTTCTTTGGAGATTACGACTTTGAGCTGCATAATCGGTAGGAACACGAGGAAGTTAGAAGTGATATAAATAACGATTTTGAGATTACGATACATACATGAATAAATGGCAAATGAGTGAACTCATGTGAAAAAGGGTCTTTAGATATATGGAAATATACCATACACTTAAGGTCACTTTTTGCATTAGTGAATTCAAATAGTTGCTGTAGCAGTAAAGACGAGATTTAGGGTATATAGTGCAGTACTATATGAGTCCTTAAAATTACTTAAATGTGTATTAGTAATCAATGTATATGAAATTATATTTCCAGCTATTAGTTAATAATCCCTAACGTATGAGATTCATGAATATGTGCAATAATTTTACGAGAATATTACATGTCAATTTATAGTAGTACAAATAGAGTTAATAAATGAAAATTAAAAATGTCCTAAACGTCAAAATATTTTAGATTTGTATTATTTTTTTACACATTCAAAAAATAAATACGGATGAAAGAAAACAGACGGCACAAACTAATGGAACAACTATAATAATTTATCATTAAAATAGCAATCTTGTTGTCTATAAATTACTCTAATTATCTCTATCAAGAACCTTCGTGTTGATATTTGACATGCCCTTAATTAAATTATAGCTCTTAGGTTCTTGAGTTTTCTTTTTTTTCAAGTACTCTTGAAGGTATTTCTTAAAAAATATCAAGATTCACTCTCTAGCTGTCACAGATTTTTATTCGCGAAAAAATGTAATATTTTAAATACATATCAGTACTATAAGTTTATATGAAATATGTAATACAGTAGAAATTTATTCCTTGTTATTTCATTCTGTTTATACAACAGTGAATGAGAAATCTTTAAAACTACACAATCGAGAATCCAATCAAAATTGAATAATGAATAATTTTCGTAATCAAATTCCATATATTGGAAATTCATGCAACTTTGTATATATATCCGCTTAATTACTAGTAAAGTATCAAGTTTCTCAATCCATTATTCGGGTAAAACAATAATGGTTTAAAAGACAAAAATAAAATTATTTATTGGTTGCATTCATTAACAAGCCAGCAATCATAAAAATATTAATTTATTGGAGATTCTTTTATTTACTTTCAATATGTGTTGATGAAAAATAAATGTAAAACTAAATCTTATTATATAAATATAAACAATTTTACAGTACACTACTTGATTTTAAATAAATTTTTTGCCATCCCCTCACACATCAACTCAAACAGCTTCGCAATCAATAAAGAACTTCATTCTCCTCCCCTGGCATCTTCTTCCTTATCTTCCTCTTCCTCCACCTCCTCGGCAAGACTATCATTTTCCCGGGGACCACTTGACACGGAACCCTTCGCGCAACTGCCCTTATTCTTCTCTCTCTCTCTCCTTCCACTCTCTCCCTCTTCTGTCGCGTGTCGGCCGATTCATTTGCATCGGTGCGCGCGAGCTCGACGAGATTGTTGATTATGCAAACGAGAGAGGAGGGACAGACACGCGCGCACTTCGCGTCCCGTCAAAATTATAACCCGGCGTCGATCGATCCGCGAGATTGATGTCATATTTTATAACTCGTTGCCCGCGCGCATGAATCGCGTTAGTTTCGTTATATATATATATATATATATATATCTATATATATATATATC